>VTPC01090283.1:173848-187992 GCA_011009095.1 Ignelater luminosus | reverse complement strand
TTTTCTTTTTGTGAATATTCTGTTTCTCTTTGTTGATATTCTTTTTCTTTGCGTTGATATTTTTTTCTCTTTGTTGATATTCTTTTTCTTTTTTTTGATATTCCTTTTCCTTTCGTGAACTTCTTTTTCTCTGTATTGATATTCCTTTTCTCTTTGTTGATATTCTCTTTCTTTACGTTGATATTTTTTTCTTTTTGTTGATATTTCTTTTCCTTTTGTTAACATTCTTTTTCTTGGTGTTGATATTCTTTTTCTCTTTGTTGATATTTCTTTTCTCTTTGTTGATATTCTTTTTCTTTACGTTGATATTTTTTCTTTTTGTTGATATTTCTTTTCCTTTCGTGAACTTCTTTTTCTTTGTGTTGATATTCCTTTTCTCTTTGTTGACATTCTTTTTCTTTACGTTGATATTTTTTTCTTTTTGTTGATATTTCTCTTCCTTTCCTGAACTTCTTTTTCTCTGTGTTGATATCCCTTTTCTCTTTGTTGATATTCTTTTTCTTTACGTTGATATTGTTTTCTTTTTGTTGATATGTCTTTTCCTTTTGTGAACATTCCTTTTCTTTGTGTTGACATTCCTTTTCTCTTTGTTGATATTCTTTTTCTTTACGTTGATAATTTTTTCTTTTTGTTGATATTTCTTTTCCTTTTGTGAACATTCATTTTCTTTGTGTTGATATTCTTTTTCTCTTTGTTGATATTCTTTTTTTTTCTTGATATTTCTTTTCCTTTCGTGAACTTCTTTTTCTCTGTGTTGATATTCCTTTTCTCTTTGTTGATATTCTTTTTCTTTACGTTGATATTGTTTTCTTTTTGTTGATATTTCTTTTTCTTTTGTGAAAATTTTTTTTCTTTGTGTTGATATTCTTTTTCTCTTTGTTGATATTCTTTTTCTTTGCGTTGGTATTCTTTTTCTCTTTGTTTATATTCTTTTTTTATGCTATAATTTTTTCTTTTTGTTGATACTCTGTTTCTCTTTGTTAATATTCTTTTTCTCTGTGTTGAGATTCCTTTTCTCTTTGTTGATATTCTTCTTTTCTTTTTTGATATTTCTTTTTCTTTTGTGAACATTCTTTTTCTTTTCGTTGATATTTTATTCTTTTTGTTGATATCCTATTTCTTTTTGGTGGTACTCTATTTTTCTTTGTTGATATATTTGTTTTATTTTCAGTGATATCCTTTTTATTTTTTCGGAATGTTTGCCTTTTCGGTTTCATTTGCAAGACGGTTGGATTTTATCTCTTTACAAATAAATAAAACAAAACTGGGAGATTGAAATAAACGGAGGTTTAGGTTATAAGAGAAAGTTAGCATCGTGACAACCCTTCTAAGTAGTGTTGCTGCGGAGCTGGGTGCTGCCAGCAGAACGATTGGATTTTATCTATTTACAAATAAACATAACAAAATTGTACTTTTTAAATGAACGAAGGTTTAGGTTATGAGAGAAAGCATCGTGACAACTTTTCTCAATGGTGCTGCTGCGGAGCTGGGTACTGCCAGCGGAACTGATTACTTGTTCTTCCGGCTAAGCTGAGTAGAGCTGATCCGAATCCAATTTTGCGTAATGTCCTGTCGATATAGACATCGCAGTTCCCTGGGCCTGCTCCCGTTGCTCAGCAGTTTTTTTTCGCTGCACTTGGGTACGGCTTTGACTTGGAAGGGGGAAGAGAAACGCAACTATTGGTGCGAGTGTATGATTATTACTATTTTTTTTGGTGTTTGCTTACTAAACAACTAGTAGGTTGCAGAAATCTTAAACCTTATAACATCGATGAGGAAGTGGGAGTGGATAAACAAATTAAAACGCACCGTTTTAAGTTAAACCGGCAAGGCTTCAAAAGATTGAAGAGCGAAACGGGATTGTAGTGAACATTGTAAACACGCTGGTAGTTGGTGACGAACTTACTGGTGGCAATTCGCTAGTAACTGATAAGCAACTTTTAGTTGACTGACTTATGACCGGCTATTAAAATTTTTTCGCTTCTATATTTATACATATTCTTATTGGACGGAAAAATCAGTTGGAGAGGTAGTTGACCCTGTTTCTTTGTATCATACACTATCTGTTGTCGAATGACCCTAAAAGCCATTTGTATGCCCCAACCAATAAATAATTATAAATTTTTGCAAATTAATGTTTTCTTTCTTCTCTGTTGTTATACTCCACGTCAACAACGCCCGCAGCAGGCAATGTACATTCAACCATCTGTACTACCATTTTAGCAACGGTAATAGCTGTGTATCAACCAAGAGTAAAATCTGGTTTCAAATTAATCGATCTGTTATTAACTCCAGAATGGCAACACTGGGCACTATCATTCAAAAAACTACGCGCCTACCGCTTTTCATCGCCTTCAGCTTATTTTGTCGACGACTAACACCCAAGTTGATGTATCATCGTCTTGTTCCTAGCATATTATCTTCCAACCATTGTTGGTACTTCTCTTTCTTTATCTGTATTTACTGTTTTAATTGCTTGCTAAGTACTTTTGTATTTTTCTTTTTTCTGTTTTTGTACTTCTTGTGCTGCACTATGTATGTGTTCGTATATTTCATTCGCTGCCTTCTTTTTTATAAAGGGTTTTCCAATAAGAGGTGTTATTTTGATATTCAAAGAAAAGTGCCATTTTTTAATATAAATGATCGGATGTTTATTTCATTATAAAGAGGAAGGTATGCCGTTAATAGTGGAAAATAACATCAGGCAAATGACCACCACGACCACGCTTACAGGACAATATCCTTTTCATGAAATTTTCCATAACCAAATCGCAAAGTGGCTGCCCTATGTCCTCGATAGCCTCACGAATTCCATCTTTGAGGTCTTGAATCGACGCTGGGCTGTTGGCGTAGACCTTCTCTTTCACGTGGCCCCAAAGAAAGAAGTCGCAAGGTCTAAATCACAAGATCTCGGTGGCCAATTGTGATCACCTCTTCGAGAGATAACACGGTCCGGAAACTTTTTCCGTAAAAGATCAATGGTTTCGTTGCTTGTGTGGCACGTAGCGCCGTCTTGTTGAAAGTAAACGTTGTCCAGATCAATACCATCCAATTCCGGCCATAAAAAATCGTTAATCATCTCTCGATAGCGCAATCCAGTCACCGTAACTGTTGCTCCAGCCTCATTTTCGAAAAAGTAAGGTTCAATGACTCCGCCGGACCATAAGCCGCACCAAACAGTCACACGTTGAGGATAGAGAGACTTTTCAACAATAACTCTTGGATTTTCTGAGCCCCAGATCCGACAATTTTGCTTGTTGACGAAGCCACCGAGGTGGAAATGGGCCTTATCACTCAAGATGATTTTACGATGGAATTCTGGATCATTTTCATGCATTTCAACGACCCAATCAGCAAAGACACGACGTTGTTGATGATCGGCCGGCTTGAGTTCTTGTGTTAACTGGACTTTATAAGCCTTAAGACCCAAATCTTTATGCAAAATACGGTGTAATGACGTTTGTGGAATGGCTAATTCCAAAGAACGACGAGGAATGGACAAACCTGGGTTTTCTTTAACACTTTCGGCTACAACAGCAATATTCTCGGCTGTTCTTGAGCGACGTGCACGGGTTTTATTCTTCACATCACTAACTTGTCCCAAGAGCTCGAATTTTTTCACCAATTTCTGTATTGCGGTCCGACAAGGTGCTTCACGGTGACCCAAAAATGTTCGAGTTTTACGAACCGTCTCTGCCAAATTTTCACCATTTTTATAGTGAATTTTAATAATTTCAATGCGTTGTTGAAGCGTGTATCGTTCCATATTTATTAATGGCGTAGTTTCTACTTGTCAAATGTCAAAAAGTGATAGCTTCAAAAGTGACATCTACCGAAATAGCGGGCTATTCAAAATAACACCTCTTATTGGAAAACCCTTTATTACTATCTAATTTTACTGTTAACCTGTTTTGGTATAATTTCTTTATGCTTTCTTTTCTTAGGAGTTCTATGTTATAGCCTAGTTCTTCTAGTTGTTTTTTCTTCTTTATGATTTCCTCTTTGAAGTTTTCATTTTCTACAAAGAAACGTTCCTATTACCAAGTGGTGGTCAGACCTACATTCGACTTGTCGGATGTCGAATTCTGGTCTGTTTTCAGTGCCACATGACACGACAGACATTAACTTTCGGTTGCATCGTCGTCGAACTGATGGATGATTTTCAGTACCCATCGCAGTGGATTTTTCAATGTTTGTATTTTTTATTGCTAATAGGCTTTACTGATTCCCTGATGGGTTGATCCTATCATAGTTTTCGATTACTTCCAATACTTCATTTAAAATTGCGAAATTGGTACATTTTTAGTTTGTTTCATTATAAAAGAAAACAAAAGTTGGACCTTTTGTAAAACTCCCTGTATAGATAACAAAATAAATTGAACACATGTAATATTCAGATCATTTTGACAGTGCGTGTTAACACAGCAAACACTTACTAAGTATATGTATAGTAGTTTTTGTACAATGAAATACATAATAAACAACCTCCATAGTATTGAGATTGTATGTCCCATCGGAATTTCGTTTTACATTTCCATTACGCGTTTTCTTTTCAACTATCTTTCAGTTATCTAAATACAGAACAATTAGCTTAATTAGAAACTAAATTGCTTTTATACACGTATTATTAATATTGATTTTTGGTGTGTATACAGCAAATATTTCTAAAAATGAATAAGAGACTACACTAGTAGGTTATGTCATTCTAAAAACAGAAACAGAGATAAATATTAACTCTTCCAACTCATTTTTACTAACGATATCTCCTACAATAATAAAATCCCGATGTTTGTTTTTGCTCAGAATTTGCATGTTTCCATTACAACATAATATAAAAATAGGAATTATCTCAGTTAAGAAACCATTTTTCTAACTTTAGGCGCAAGGTAAAGTAATTTTCATTGTTTCCGTTTCCGGGGTGAACTTTAATCTTATCAAAAAGTTGTTATAATACAGAAGTAATCTTTCACCGTATTAAAGTACATCAAAGATTCCTATTTACTGGAACGATGAAAGTAATTGGATTTGTCTGAAGCTTGAAAATAAACTAAATCGCTTTGAGATTCACTGCCTTTAGAGTTCTTTAGATTTATCTTAGAAAATTTTATCGCTTTTGCTAATATTTGACTTTAAAACCACCTAATTAATTCAAAATAAACGGCGTTAGGTGCTTAATTATTTCCAACTTTTTTTTATCATATTCGACTTTAAACTTCCGACATTACTCATTCTCTTTTTACTTTTCGAGTCGAGTACTTTAAAAGTTGTTTATTGCTGTTTTTTTTGTGAGAAATACTAAAGCAATAACCTTTTAAGCTTATTGTTTGTGTTGGATGGCAATTCTAGTAATGTTATATCTGGGAAAAATTTTCGATCCTGAGAATGGTACATACAACGAAAACTTAATCGTTTTATTACATCTCTGCACGGAGTTTATTATTCCTTTTCTTTTATTTTCTTGCAGTTTCGTAACTAAAGTTTTAGTTAATTTGAGATAAATGCGAACTTCTGTTTCTGCAATACTAAAATTCAAATGCGTTCTTTCTCTTTTTCCTCTTTTAAAATCGTCATTATCTTGTACACGTTCTCCCAGGTGACAGTTTGACAAATGGTGGGTTCCACCAATATCCGTTCGAATCCATCAAAATTTGTCTGAAATTCCATTGAAAAATTTGAACACTGGAAAATTTTAATTAGTAATGCTTGTCGAACACTTAATAACTCAATGATCGTTTTTCTTTTGTGTGCTTTTTAGTCAATGGTTTTATTCCATTTTGCTTTTCTTTATGCAAAATATTTATGAATCCATTCAGGAAAATTTCTATAGGGTGATTTATCGTAGAAGATTAAGTTGGAATGTTTATGTAAATTTCCATTGAAGGCGAAAATAATATTTGAAGAAAATATAGATCTAACTATACAATTTTGTTAAGCTTACTTTATACCATTAGGGTTGTTTTAGGAAAGAATACAAAAGATTAGAGTGCAAATTGCAAATTCTTGTTGTGGAATTTTTAATTTTATTGTATATTGTTAGCCTTTTTTTTTAGTGTTTGCATCTTCAAATTGTTCTAAACCTGTCTACCTCTTTACTTAAAGTTAATGTTAAATAAAACACTTTATATAATTGCAATAACAAAATGTCAAATTCTTCACTTTCAGTATCAATACGTTTAATTTAAAATAAAAACGATTAACGTGAATTATATACAAATCTATATCATCCTTAGTGTCTGTCTTTAAAGCCATTATAATTGCAGAAATAACTTCTTAAATATTGTTCGTTATCATTTTGTGCAAAGTGGTCTTACAATGGCAAATTTTGAAAAAATAGAAGGGAATTTATGTCACGTTTTAGTGTGTACTAGTACATTATGTATTTATGTATGTATTACAGCAGACAAAATGAAAATAAAAACACTAAAACTTGATCATTTCTCATATTATAATCTACATACCCATAAGCACACAGCTGTTTGCAAAAGTCTCCCTTAGGAAGCAAGCTATCGTAGGATAGATAGAATTAATGAGGCAACCGTCATCGTCAAGATATTTGTGGCAAACCCTGACATTGTTTAAGGAAGAGTCTTTATGTTTATACAAGATGTCCTATCCTGCACTATGGTCCTAATACTTTCATTGTTCCTTTCAAACCCGAAGGAGTCGTTTGCCGTTATAGGAAAACTTTCAGTTTTATTTTAGGTGCAGCTGTAACATGACGTGAATGAAAACGCGAGTGCTGTGTCTAACTGGCTTTTAAAAGAGCGGTAGATAGAGATCACGTAGGTGATGGTGTCTCATAATGAAAATATTAATAGGAACACCGATTACTCCTGAGAAACTGTCACGTCGGATAGCATTAAAAGCATAAAACCTGACAATGGTCCACTTTTTCATCAGGGCCGTGAGGCCGCAAGGATACTACATCCAGGTGCCTTCGTAGGCTCCCCAAATATAATTTGCCTTTGCCCTATACCTTATATCAACCAGAAAATTCTTTCTTTACTTATTCTAGCATCCGTAGATTCTAACGGGGCTTTATATAAGACACAGCATAACAGGTCATCAAATTGATACTGATGTTTTCACCTTGAAACCAAAGCTTGCTCTGGTCTCTTCCTAAGATTAGCATTGAAAGATTCCAAAACGGACAATAAGCATATTCAGCTTAGGGCAAGTTCAATTTTTCAAAACGGGTCTTTTTACTATCCAAACTGAACAGAAAAATGTTAAAACTTCTATCGACTTGTCAATAACCCATGGTGGTTTTAGATAAGGGTGCCATTACAAGCGAATCTTGAGCTGTAGCAGCAATCGTATAATTACAACAATCTTCATCGCAAAAACAATTCTAATCTTACTACATAAACTTATAGTAGCGTTGTAGAACAACGCCAGCGATACTTATGGCTTAAAAAATGATTTTAGTAAGTAAGATTCTAAAAACGGACACTGTTAGTGGAACCGAAGACGGCCCGTGCGAGGGCGCAGCCCGAGCCGTTATAGTTAAGATACATTAGATGTTGCCGTATTTGAAAACCTTGCGCTACGCGTCTGCAAACCAAAGCTAGCCCGACCAGTGACCACCGAAGGCGGTCACACTCTTTGTTAGTCCGAGAGATTTAAAGAGTCGGAGCGCCGCAGGCGCCGGCCCCGAAAAGAACCGTGAAGCGGCTGAGCGAAGGTCTAGAGGTGATGCAGCGGTCCCCCGCGTTAGCGCTAGCTCTAGTTAACACTTAAGTTTTAAAGTTGGTAGCTTCCTTGAGGATATTGGCTGTCAAGCTCCTTTTGACTGTTGATATCTTCGCGACTTCGACTTTTTAACCATACTTTTTACTTTTACTTGCTTTTCTTACTCCTACCGTTTTCTTTTACTTTCCTACCACTCTGGGCCCATAACCTGCTGTCTTTAAATATTTCTATTGTGGAACTTGACATCGCTAAGTCTAGATCAATGCAGATTTCGTTACGTATGCCTTTGTGTGTTCCACATCTCATTCGTTGATGCTTGGGTATTCTTTTATAGTCTTGGATGTTACGCTTAGGCAGAGGAATACTGCTACAGCGTTGACTGAATAGAAAAACTTAAAAATTAAAGTAGCAACATTATTAATTAACTTAAACTAATAACTCCTTTAGCTAGTAGCTCTGTTTTCATGTGACACTAAAAGCAAGCACACTTTTCCCATACGTCACTACTTGCTTTAGCACCAACTGCCCACACTTCACTATTTACAATTCGTGTGTTACAAGAGAACGATAATTAGTAATCCTGGACCTTGCCATGCTACTTCACTAATTCAGCATTTTTGAGACACGGTGGGCCAGAGGTACACTTCTTAGATAACTTGCTTTTAAATAACAAAGTAGGAAAATGAGTCAAATCAATGGGCGCCAGTGATAATAGTTGGATGTCTTTAAATAGCATAGCCTCGCCATAACTAACTCATTAAATTCATTAATGCTTTCTTTAGACTTAAATGCCACACCCGTATAAGCTTTTTAAATTAATTCACGAAATAAATAAGAGGGGAGCTCTGTCTAACTTATCAGGCCTTTCTAAATTTTATTATTATTATGATGTAACAGTTTAAATTCAAAACAATTACATTTGTAGTTAGAAGGTAACGTGAGCGTCTCGATACACTCAGGTTCTCGCCCTGCCACCTTTAACGTTATTGCAAAGTTCCTAATACAGGACTCTTGTTTCAGCATTCGGCAAAGAGAAACCGTGCTGTATTTATAATTTGATATATTTCCGTGTAGGCTAATCTGTCTGAACGTTATAAAGTTAACATTTTCAGCTCATAGGGGCCTGTTTGATTTCATAAGAACACATTGAAATTTGCAAAGTCGGAACTCATGTAGTTAGCTGTACAGCTAATCCGTGACTATATTGAAATTTGTCAGCGCACAACAAATAATTTAAATTGGATTAGCCACAATTTTTTTTAGAATGCAGAATCGAGGAAAGACTTCTCCAACCGAATAAACACGTAAACCAATAGGTCACTTCCAGAGTTCACTTGAACGGGACTGGCAGTGCTAAAATGACAGAAGTTGGCATATTTTAACGAGCAATGTGAAACTGCCCAAACAATCTTCTCGTGGACGGAACTATTCGTAGTGATCTATTGCTTCTCACATAACTAAAAGTTTTCCTGATAAACAAAAAATGAGATATTTTAACAGCGCTTCTTTTGAGGCACGATTACCTATGCTGTGGAATTGTTTCAAATAAATGAGCAAAGCAACAAAATGGGTGAACAACAAGGCCTCTATTTGTATAAGTGAAATAGCAAATTTTGCAAAGAAAATCTTTGCGTTTGTACATGTTAGGGAGAGACTGATTTAACGGCGGCTTTTCGAATTTCACCTAGATGAGATGTATCTGTATGTTATCTGCTGACAAATTATTTTGAACAAATTCCCAATGCGGGACAAAAGAGTAAAAGTAGAAACAGCCCCACACATATCTTCTCATGTCACCATAGAGTTTCTTTTTGTACATATGTGCTGTGGTAAGCAGTCTCGAGGTAGTAATTCTGCAGGATTGTCAACTGTTATGTGTTTGTTTTTGCCTGACTTTCTGTAACATTGTTCGCTTTAAAGTTTTTTAAGTTGCGTGGTTCGTTTCGATCTAATGCGAGTGTGTGATCATATTTATTGTTTAACAATTTGATCATTATCATCATACGTATTCTGCCTGTGCAGGTCCTGTGCGTTCTCTCCACTTTTCTCTATCTTGAACCAATCTCTTCATTTTACTATAACTCTGCCCACTCTTCACATTGTCTACCATCTTCGTTTTTCTTCTTCTTCCCCTGCTACCTCTTGTTTCTACACCCCCTTCCAACACATCTCTCATCAAACAATTCTTTCTTAAAACATGTCCTAACCAATTTCTTTTCCTTATGTTAATTGTTTCCAACATTGAACTTTCCTCTCAAACTCTTTCTCATTCCTAACACTTGATGCTTAACATCATTTTCCAGACCCAAATCTCCATTGCTTCTATTTTTCTCGTATTCTTCATCATAGTTCATGTCTCACACCCGTACAACATTACACTCAATACAAAACATTTTGGTATTCTCTTCCTCAGCTTACCTAATCTAACTTCAGCTTACTTTCCAAGATCCTACTCATCTTCCTGTACGCCTGTTTTGCCATTTCAGTACTTACCTTTATTTCATCAAAATTTTTTCAATTGCTTGTAATCTCTGATCTTAGATATTATATATCGTTACCTGCTCTAACTTGTCTCCCTTCATGTTTTCATCTTTTCCTATTTGCATTACTTTGCTTTTCTTACGATTTATCCTTAATTCATACTTTCCTTCCATTCTTTCAAACTGTGTCAACATTTTTATCAGCTCTTCTGTACTTTCTGCTAACAATATCTTGTCGTCAGCAAACCGGATGCATGCAATTTTTCTTCCTCTGATTCTAATTCCAACATTTTTTTTCTCCAGCATTCTGCCGCCATTTCCTTAACATACAAGTTAAAAAGATTTGATCATTGGTATATAAAAGTTTGAAAACAATAATGCAGAGCATAGTTTTGTTTACGAGAGCTATTGTAAATAATTGCATCGTAGACCCTTTCGCACGCATCTACAGATCTGTAATATTTAACTGAGGCTGAGGCTGAGGCAAGTTTTGCTAAATCTGCTTTTATTCTTTGTTTAGATTATTAGGCACCGGTTCGTCCTAATCTGCATTTAGTTGCAATACTTTTTAAATTGGCATTTTGAAGTAAGCTATAGCCGGTCCTAACAACTCCAAATGGTCAGAAAGTTTACTGTTTTTTTGTTAAAATTGCTTTGGTCTCAGATCCTTTCTTTTCGGAAACTTTTAGTGCGTTGTTTTCTTTTTTTCTCAATAAACACGATTTTCCGAGATTGTAAAAATTTAGTCACTGCACCTTTCTTGCTCTTCTAATGGTTTTGGCGTTGACAACTTTAAAAAGACTTTTATCTCTAGATCTTTTGTCTTGAACCTCGACACGGCTGACTTATCTGTACCAAGTTTTTCGACTGCGTTTCTTTGGCAAATTTCCATGCGAGTTACTAAATACAGTTTTACGTTTCTGAGGCTTTTGACTATTCGTATTTTACTTGTTTTTTTTTGTAAATGCAAAAGGTCTCACAAAAACAGTTAAACTGAGAAGTATCAATACTAATAAATTTAATTTTTGTTTGTTTTCATTAGAGCCATTCAAGTCTTTTATGTATAATCAGATTCTGTCTCTTTGGTTTTGTTCTTTTTGTTCTAAAACAGACAACGTTAGCATGTGGGTGTAATATAGTAAAGTAATTTTTGTAAAAAAATTTATTTTTTCAGACTCTATTATTACTTTAACATGGTTATGAACCACTTTTCTTTCAATTGATCTTCACGTAACTTTTTAAAATTTTGGCAAAATCTTGAGAGATGATCTGTTAGTTTAACTAAGCGAGCGTTAATATTTTTAGAATGGTCAGGTTGTATCAGTACATCTGATACATCAAAGACATCTGATACATCAAATGAAGCTCTTGAAGGAACATAATTCAACATGAAATTATAGTAGAATGTAACCTACAAGTCAAAAAGAAACCGAGTGACTTATGATACGTGATAATGATCAAATCTCTTCCTAGCACCAACGTGCGTCATTGCCTAAGACAATGAACCACGGTCAAAGCATTTTTCTCCTTAGTTGTATAATGTAATTGGCTTCCCTTAAAAGTAGAACTGGTCACGGATCACCCAAATTAGCCTTTTGAAATAAAGTGCCGCTCATCATATCACGTTGAATGAAAATGACTTTTAAATAAGCGTCTTTGATCACATTAAAAGCATCGTTTTCGACGGGAGTTTAACGTCATCTTTTACCTTTCCTCAACAATCTGAATAACGGTACCGTAACATCAGCATAGTTTCTGCAAAATCTTTCTTGGTAATTCACCAAACTTAAAAATTGCCTTAATTCCTTGATATAACGAGGTACGGGAAAATGAGTTATACAAGAAATTCTTTCTGCATCTACCGATGGGATCACATGCTCCAAAAATGCAACTTCTCTACGCGCAAATTGGAACTTACTTAATTTTAATATTTTGTTCCTTACCTAATTTTTCAAACATTTTGTCAAGATTACCCAAATAATCATCCATATTTTCTGAATAGATTGTCTACGTAAATATTTCCGTTTAAAAATCACAAAATAATACTTTCAAAGCCCATATTAACTTTATATTTAATCATTCAGTTGGACTCGAACAAACTGTCACAATTTAGACCGGGTACAACCACGAGATAGTAAATAAAGCAATGAGACTGACTTTTTTTATCATTCTAACTCTTCTGAACGATTGAACTTTTTTGGCAAGTGAAGTTGTTTGTTCAAGCTTTTTTAGCCAGAAAATGCTTTTTAAGTATTAGGCGTTACTGCCTTTTAAAAGACCCAGACGTCTTGCAATTTCAGACGCAATGCCATCTTCCAAGTGACTGAACTTCCTGAGCGAGTAAAGTTGTTTATTCAAGCTCTTCCAGCCAAAAAGTGCTCTACGAAGTTCAAAATCGTACTGGTGGAGCATCGCATGCTGACCTATATTCCCCATAAACCGGTAATCACCAGCGTTGCTACATCGAACTCTATGTGTTGCCAGTCTCATTAATTTATTTACACATCTCGTAGACAAATTACGTCCACTATAACTTCCAAAATAGCTATAGGAAGTAAAAGTTGGTGCTTGACACGTTGAGTCTTACCTCCCATCGCAACAGCTATGGATGCACTGGTCACGGGAGGTATTGGTACCTTATGCGTCAACTTTTTTGATAAATTATTAAAGTTTCCGATACCGCACACACTAATAAAGATTTCCACCTCCCGACCTCCGACCAAAATAGTTACCCCCTCATCGGCTTTTATCTTTACGTCCGAATCCGTTAACAGAGCGTTTGAGTCCTGATTAAAAAAAGCGATGCTTTATTATTATTGTTCCTTCTTATTTCGGCTTTACTGTTTTGATTTCAATTGCACAATATTTGTCGTTGTTCAACTGAAGGAATAAATTCTGTTCTGTTTCTATTTGTAATACTCTTTGCTTCATTGATTTAGCGGTTCTATGTCTTAATGCCCTTTACATTCCGTTTGCCTTCCTTTCTAATGCTTTTCTCTTTTCAATCCAATCTTATTCTTTTTAACTTTTTATTAACTTTACTCTTTTTTTCTTGAGATCCTTTTTGCTTGACTTTTGTAGTTATCTTTCTCTTTATTTCTCTTTATTTTGTTGTAAGACTGGAGCTTCTCTCCCTTTATGTTTCGTAGGTTGGTTTTATTTAATGTGATCCAGATCTAGGTGGTTTGCCACATTGTTGTTTCTCGTCTTCCAAATTTTCTGTTTCTTTTGTTGTTCAAGATTTTTACTTGGTTTTTCATTAATATATTTTTTATCAGTTTCTGTGTTTTTTCTGTAAATTCATGTTGACTTATTAATTTTCTCTGGCATCATTTTCATGAACATGTCAATTTTGTTTTCTACTATCATCTTCTCGCTGTTTAAGAATCTTTTCGTCTTTTTTGCCTTTTCATAGAAAATTTTGTTTTTTTCCTTCTTTTTGTCTTTGTATCATCTGTAAATTGTTTGCTGCTTTTCACGGAGTTTGTAACACACGTCCACTATCGGTAGGGTTGAGAATTATCGTTGTTTCAGTTATGATATATACAATTATACATAGTATAGCTATTCGAAATGATAGAAGAGAAGTCCAGAATATTCCATTTTAGGGGAATCCTTAGATTTTTAATTTAGATAAACGAACAGACTCGCACACTTAGTGAAAATCTAGAAAGCCACAAATAAATGGTTAAAATATGGCTCTTTGAAATGACAGTAAGGAAATTTAAAATATTGCATTTTTGGGAAACTTCTGCTTTAGATAATTTTTGTCTAATGACGGAAATTGGCACATGAAAAACATTTAACATATGGTTGTTCTAAATGAGAAGAGCCTAAAATATTCCATTTCTACACAATGGTTAGAGTGTCTGATTCTAATTAATTTTGCCCAAGAAAAGCAGATTTTGTTAAAAATTTACAAAGCAACTAATAAATGATTAAGATATGGCTCTTAGGGATGGTAAGAAGAAA
>VTPC01090283.1:129828-173624 GCA_011009095.1 Ignelater luminosus | reverse complement strand
GATTTTGTTAAAAATTTACAAAGCAACTAATAAATGATTAAGATATGGCTCTTAGGGATGGTAAGAAGAAAACGCAAAGTATTCCACGTCTAGATAATGTTTTGATTTTAATTAATTTGGCCCAAAGAAAGAGATCAGTACTTGGCAGAAATCTAGAAAGCAACAATAAATGGTTAAGATATGGTTCTTTGAGATGGTGACAGAAAAGTTGAAACTATTCCATCTCTGCACAATTGTTAGATTGTTGGTTCCAATTAATTTTGTGTACAAAAAAACCAGATTTTGTTAAAAATCTACAAAGCAATTAATAAATGATTAAGATATGGCTCTTAGGGATGGTAAGAAGAAAACCCAAAGTATTCCACGTCTGGATAATGTTTAGATATTTCGATTTCAATTAATTTGGCCCAAAGAAGGAGATCAGTACTTGGCAGAAATCTAGAAAACAACAATAAATGGTTAAGATATGGCTCTTCGAGATTTCAGTCAGTTTTATCTAAAGAATAAGATTGCTTCAAAGAAAGAAAGAATTTATTTCAAGAAAGAAAATTTATTTAATTCTAATTCCCTTAAGCAAACAACATCTACCTATTTCAGCTAAGTCCTAAACCTTTCTGGAGACGCCAGCATGTGTAATTTTGAAAATTAAACAAATTTTCTTTGAGAAGCTTTTATAAGATGTTTACTTCAAGTAATAAATCATGAATCTATCTATTTCAATTGCAAAACACTTATAAGGCAACATAAAACCGAAGCAAGAAGAATGCGCAACTTCAGCAACACAAACAAACACTTTATGGACAAGCCTGCAACGCTGCAGTTCTTTTTTTGCGCCAAGTTATTCTTGATCTTCCTTTTCTATTTGAATCAAAAACATTTTCTCTTTTAGTCTAGTTACATGTCTCAGCCATCTTAATCTATTTTGTTGCATTACTGTTTTAGATTCTGGTCTTTTAATACAGTACCCTTAATTAGTTAGTTGTTCGTCTTCCCTACCTTTCCTTAATACTCTTCGTTTCCATTTTTCCAATTATTATTATTATTATATTCATCACAGTATCAAAGTGGTTGTTTTCGGTTTAAATTCAAAATTCATAAATTTGTCCGAATAATTAATCCTTGTGAGCAATCGACTTCTAAGGGCATCCTTGTCTTAACATGGCGTAATCGTGCTACTTGATAGAAATGTCCTTGTTCGATAATTTAATTAAGTTGACGATAATCCACATAATAATCATACCACAATTGAAACATTAAATCCCGAATGTACTGCCTGTAGGGCATCTAAACGTACTCTCTTAACAAGGAATGGTGTAGTAACCGCGGTCAGACTTTGTGGCAGTCGGTTAAACATGTTTCTGAATATTCAAAATGCAAAATTCAAATGTGTAACCCTTCATGGTTTATTTTCCACCTGTTTTGCATCTGGGGTATGAAATATTGATTTCGACAAGATATTGAATGGGTAATTACTCAGTTAGCTATTATAGTAAAACTGTGTAATGGAAAGCATTCGTCTATTATAGTAACAAGTTACAAAACAATTTTTTAGATGAGACTTTTTTGTAAAGGTTGTTTAGAAAACGAGAAATCGTGATATTTATTTTCCATTAATCCTAGTCTGATTAATTTCGTTCACATTCGACATTATAAGAAAGTTTATGAGTAATAACTTCCTAATGGTAGGTAACCTTGCATTTTTATGTTAGTATAACGAGAGGAAATTTAGTAGTACTGAATCATTCTTTTGTTGCCTACATAACTGTATGATTTACATCAATACTTATTCACAAAGTGTTTCCGCTTTGATCAATTTCAATGTAACGTTAAGCACACAATTTTTTCCTGGTAATAACTTTGAAGCATTAGCTTTTTCAAGTTTCATGTAGATAAGATCAGTTAGTTGCTATAATACTTTTTCCAATCATACTTTATGGTCGTGTGTGTAAAAAAACCATTTACGATCTGGTTACACAATATATTATACATTACATAATTCTAATAAACGTAATAGTGATACATGATAAATGACTCTACACAAAATAATGTTTACAAATAAACTAAAAAAAAAAACAGTCAAGTTTAGTTTCAAGTTTCGATTTTGATTATCTCTTCTTATTGTGATTTCGTCCATTTCAATATTTATAAGTTCTATTCTTCTTTCTCTTTTGGAAGCTGCAATCACTTGTTTAAGTTTTAATGCCTATTTTAGTATTATACCCTTTATCGCAGAGTTTGTATTTGTAGAAGCCTTTCCCATGTTAGAGTCGGTAGCTACACATTCAGGAAATTATTCGAAATAATAGTTATACATTGGAGCGTAATTTCTGCCCTAGTGGATCGGGTACTGCGAAATGTAACATATAATCTAAGTTTTACTCGCAGAATCCCTACACATGTTTCAGTTACAAAAGATGTGACCTTTTGGGTACGCAATTCCAGTCATGTAAAGATGCGACCACATTCATTACATTCATCAAGTGTTTGTGGCAGTCATTATAAAAGTAAGTTATTACACATAACATAATACAATGCAATGGACGCATTGCGATTAAAGATTACTTACTGATAGTTGCTGGTGGAAAATCGGAAACGAATATAATCAATAGTAATGAGCTGTTGGCAGCCAATAAGAAAGAAATTTTTTGGTGAAGTGGTAAGCCATAAAAAACACGTGCACAGCGCGCAAACCTTTGGATAGTTTAATTCTTCTTTTTCTTCATGGCGTTGTCGTCCTTCCGAGTTGTTCCTAGTAATATCCAACCTAGCGTAGACATCAAACGTAAGAGGCGTGGACAGGCTGTAGAACTAGAAGCGTCGTACTTCCAGTCGGGGTGGCAAACTGGACCAACATGTTGAAGATGGGACGTCAGCCAAAGACGTTATCTGTCTGCTTAGCATATTGGCCAGCTTATAAAATTTACGCAAGTAACGTCTTCTCAGTATTTGGTGAAGCCTACAAGCAGACCTGGCTAAGTACATGAATAATTAGTTCTTAAATAAGAAAGTACTAGTACTCTAGCTACTTATTATGAATGCTTCTGGATGTTCATGTACTTTTAGAAACTCACGCAAGTTTGCTTGCAAGTAATTAGTAGTTTTTATCAGATGGTGACAAAAATCGTAGGTGAAACTAAGCCTGCTGGAATAATAGAGAACGGACGCCATAAAATCCAGAATCAAGTCATCACTGGATGAGTATCTTGTTCGTTGTTGGTTCTCGCTTTCCGAAGAAAAATAGCCGCTTTAAAAGTTAATCTGGTTACTATTCAGTACGACAATGATATTAAAATTTTTAAAACCGTCAAAGGCAGCCGACCGTTTAGGAGATTGTAGAGTACATCACTGAAGACTTAAAGCGAAGGGATTGCATTAATTTCTTATCAAACAGGTGCGACACTGAACACTTCTCGCTGTCTCTTATCTTAAGTCTGCTATCTCGATCATGGTCATTTGTAACAAGCGATTATCCAATGGAACGTTAGACGACTAGGTGTAGCCAATGTCATAACACCTACCTCCCCGGAGGTACAGGGGTTCGAGTAGCTCCGGACGCTGCCCGTTACTGGCAAAAGATTCACGTTCACCAGGTCGAGGTAAACTACCTGGTCACGCCCAACTGTTTAATTTGGTGGTTCTACTATTGGACTTTTACGCTCAGTAAGAACCATAGGACACGCCAGACTAATAAGTGGCCATACACACTGTAAAACCACATGCTGCCCCTGTTCAACGCTGGCCGTAAGAAACTTAGTTTCTCTGTGGCCTGGGGAATACTGATTGGTGGACTGGAACGCGTACTTCGTGGTGGTGGTTTTGGTGTAGTTCTTGATGGCTTGTCGTGGTGATGTTGGTTGCAGCTGGCATAGCAAATCGTAGATGGTGGTGGTGGTGGTCGCTTCTTCTTAGTTGGTTGCCTCTTCATAGATTATGGTGTTTGCCCTGTGCCGAAATGAAAGCAAGGACTGGTTGAAGTGGAATATTATTAAGGTGATGGTTTTTAGAATTTGGTGGTAAAAACGGTTTCTTTCAGAACCACAACCCCCGCGGCTTTGGCCGGGGAGGTGGAAAGAGAAGATTTTTGTATGAGGGAAGATTGGTGGGTGATTGGTGGTGAAGTGGGTGCCTTGAGGAGCCTCATACTCAAGGACTTGGGTGGGAAAGGAAGGTGGTCCCGGTAGCTACCCGGAATAGATCGGATGAGGCTGAGATTAGGTGGTGGTGGTGGTGGTGGCCGGGCCTACGCAGCCCAGCGCAGGCTCCGGGTTGATGGTGTGAAGCGGCCGTTTCGAACCATCTACCGCGCTGTGGGTTTGGATATCTTCAATATCTTGAAGTCCGACGGTCGTGTGCAGTGGTGCAGTAGTACGGCTTTAAACCGCCTCGTTGGTGATGGATATGAGTCCAGACCAAAACCACATCAACAACAATAATAGTTATAATTAATGACAAAGTAAACACATATATTCAATCATCCTGGATTACTCTCGTTTTCGATCATCTTAATTTGCCTTGAGCAAAATCATTACTGTTCTCATGTAGTTTGGCTGTTGCTTTCTGATAGTACTCTCAACAGTTAGATTCTTCTGGACGAGTGCCATGCCGTTCTTCTGATATTCAGGAACTGCCTTTCAGTGGCGATCGAAAGATTCTTTTTGTACCTTACGTAATTCCGTAGTCTAGTCGCCGTCAGTAGTGATAGCAGCTAGACTAGTTGGTGATCGTAATACTGTATCACTCGACTTGTTCATTTGCCCCTGGAGTGACAATACCCGCATTGCGACATATTTTGCTACAATTACGCAACGTAAACTCGATGCTCCGGTGTGATATGAGTCTGCGGGCGTTGCAATGATTTCATGTGCGTAGTCTTTCTTAATGGGCCAAGATAGTGCAGGAAGGATAGAAACTTTTCGAGTAGGATGTAGAAAACCGGGTTTGCATCCAGCTGGTTGTTTTGTATATAGGCATGGTGGACAAGACGCAATATATCGCTCCACATATTATCGCATTCTGGGAAACAAATAATGTTTACTTAGTTTTTCAATGTGTTTTCAACTGAGAAATGATCTAATCGTCGGGTGCACCTCACACAATATGTTGTCGCGTTTGGCATGGAACTATCCACTGAATGCCGGCTGTTGTGATGCGATGTATACGGTTCTCACCGAACAGTGGTCTTTATATATTTGTACGGTCGATCTGGCTCATTGTGTTTTCACTCTTTCTTAAAACATTGTCTTAACAATGGTTTGCACTTATATAACACCAAAGGAAATACTACGCATCCTTGAACAACTAACACCAAAAGCAAAGAGGGCACGATGGGTTTTGAACTGGGTTTGGTGAAAGGCAAGCACAGTCAAAAGCAAAACAAACCAAACGTTACAGACAGGTGTTGTTTGTGGCTGCCGCTGTACTGGATCTTAATGAGAAGGTGTTGAGATGCCCAAAGACTTCGTTGCTCATAGTGATTAACTAAAAGATATATAGAGAGAAGAGAAACAGAAATGAGGCGTTAATTTAGTCCGATGCAATGGTTTATGCTTTTCCGTTTCTCATTCTTCGTTTTCTTCTTATACGTATCTACGAAAATTGGCAATCATAAATGCTACACGTATTTTTGAAGCTGTTTCCCAAAACAGATATACGTCGTTGTCTAACACGTCTCTTTTCTTGAATCTTGCCTTGCATAATTAGCTGCAGCAATTGATATTTTTGCCTCTGGTATTGAAGCTTTCCCCGTTTGACGATAGTTACAACTTCTTGTTTCTTGTTCATCCTTCTTAACACCTCAACGTTTGTCACTCTACCTACCTAGGATATCCTGAGCATTCTCCAATATACTCACATTTCAAAGGCCTTTAGTTTACTGATGTGGCATTTCTTTAAAGTCCAGGCCTCTACTTCGCACAGCAATACGGAGAAAACATAGCATTTGACCAGTCTCATTTTGAGGTTTAAATTAATACCATGACATACAAAGATCTTCTACATATTTATAAAGACAGTTCGTGCTTTTGCAAATTCTTCTTTTAATTTCTTCTGTGATGTCATTGTTGTTATTGACATTAGTTCCTAAATAATTATATTTATGTACCCGCCACGAATATAAAGGTTTCGATCTATTCTGTGTTTCTTTGAGATAATCATGAATTTGGTTTTCTTCGCATTCAGTGTTAGGCCTTTTTTCTCACCAATTCCTACTACCCTGTTCAGGAGCCGTTGTAAATCCTCCAGAGTTTTTGCTATTAAGGCTGTATCGTCGGCATACCCTCTGTCTCTTCTTCTTCTTTTTCTTCGCAATTTTCTATAAAGAAATATTAAACCTCATCGCAGCCCTGTCTAACTCCTCTATTAATTTGGATTTCATTCGTTGGGTCATTTCCTACCAGTCATTGAGTGTAATAGAGACTCAATATTATTCTTACAGTACGGGCTTTGTTTTTAATATCTCTACAAGTTGGTCGTGCTTGACTTTGCCTAAAGCGTTATTGTAATCAATAAATCAAAGAAATACGCCATCCAAACACCGCTGAGTCAAAGTCTTAAAGGCAAAAAGTGCTTTGCGCGTTTTAAAACCTTTTTGAAATCCAAATTGGAATTTTCCGATCTCTGTTTTCAATTTTCTGTAGATTCTATTATGAATTATTTTGAGAAACATTTTTAACGTGCGACTGATAAGATTGATCGTGCGATAGTCTTGCGTATGCCTTCTTGGGAATAGTGACAAACGTTGATAGTAACCATTCTTGTGGAATAATTTGTTTTTCATTTTTATCAGATTTAGGATGGCAGTGCATCTGGTCCTGCCGACATTTGACTTTTTGATGACTTGTGTCACTTCTCTGGTGTTATTTCTGGGCACTTATCTTTTCAGGTAAGCTTTCGAATCAATAACTTTGCCTTTCATCTTCAAATAATTCTTCGATGTACATTTTTCATGTTCTTAGCTTTTCCTTTATGTCTATGAGAATGTTTCCTCGTTGGTCTATAATCAATTGTTTGTTTTCTGTTGGTGCTGTTGGTCATTTCCTTAACCTTTTTATGCAAATTAAACGAATCGTATTTGCTATCTAGATCTTCTATCTTTTTAGATTTGTCTTTGAGCAAATTTTTCTTTTGATTTTGGTGTTAACTTCTTTGTACTTTTTTTTTGTTTTCGTCCTTGAATGATCTTCGAGAGTCCATAAGTGATAAAATTTTGTCGGTCATTTATTCTTTTTGCTTTTTCCTTCTCTAAACCTTTTTTACCTGGTGTGAGCAAGGCTTCTTTAATCATAGCCCAATGTTTATCGATGTCGATCTCTGTTTTGTTTTCCATTCGATTCTCAATCTTTCTTAGGTTTGACTGGATGTGTCTTTGATCTTTTAAACGATTGACATCTAAGAATTACTTTTGAGTTGTTTTTGAATTCTTTTCAGTTTAAAGTCATCTTTCTTGCCTTAATATGGCAATAACAATGTTGCTTTCTATTATGTGCTGGTTTTGGTCCGCATCGGGTATTTTATTTTCTCGGTACCACCCATATCTAAGTATTTCCCTATCTTACCTGGGAAGGCGCCCGATAGAGGCTCCAGCAACCGTTTATTCTTCATATTTATCAGGTCTTAGTTTACATTTTTTCGATACTTTTTAAAGGCCCGAAGGACCAATATCTAAAACAGAATTGAAGTAAGTTTACATCTGGCCTAAGGCTTTAAAATAAAAGTCTGTGTCTATGTAAGTTGAATCCAACTTGCACTCCTACTGATGTGGGGCTGTGAGACAGAGTATGTTTATAATTGTTTTCTTGGGTACTTAGATGTTTGATATAACAATAATCACTGTTGACTATAGATACATAAGCCATACTTATGTAGTTTATCGCTGGAATGCAGAACAAATAGATAAAAAAATCATTAGTGTAGATATGTCAAGAACGTGCAGATTGATAAACAAAATTAATTCTTCTTGATTTTTTTGAGCAACTAAAATTTTTTTATTAAAGAATAATTATATAGATAGAGCAAGGTAAAATCTGCCAGAAAAAGATTTAAGAAATCTTTAAAATAGAAATTCTGTTCATTTATGAAGTTTACTAGCATTTTCAATTTATACATAGTGCAAGTACAAAGAGTAAAAACAGGTTTGTTGTGGTTATAATTAGAATACCTTTTCTATTTCTGTCCAACAATAATAAAAACAAGTTGAACCTAATCAATTCTTAAAAGTTTTCTTTCCGAAATATTTTCATATTTATCAAACTTTATTGATAGTTTCAGTAACAAAGAAAGTTTATTTCTTAAGTATTTTGCAAGCTTTAGGAACAATAATTAAGTCCATATCATTGTAAAAAAAAATTGATACTAGTTGGCAAAATACTTACAGTTGCCAGATCGTAAGGTTGCGGGTCACCCTGCGCAGAAGAGGAACCCAGATAGGAGACGAACAAAAGAAACACCGTATACGCGCCACACAACTTATTGCCTGAAAAGTCGGCTTACAAGTAAACTCCCCCCACTTTTCTGAAGGATTTGCCACTGCGCATCGAGGATTCACCCGCAACCGTACGATCTGGCGACTGTACGTTGTTGCTGATGATGGGTCTGTGAGGCCTAATAGTTTATATTACTGCTGCACGAAGCTACTGAAAAGGAGAGATTCCTAAAGCAATCCAATGTTCAGCAGTTATACATAAATTGTTTTCGTACGGGTCTCACAGACCCACAGTAGAACGAAAGGATGAAAACGTTGTTTCGGCAGTAGTTTTTCTTTGTGAAACACTAAAGGAAATACTACGCATCTCTGAATAAGTAAAACCAAAAACGAAAGGAGCACGGCGGCATTTAAGTTAGGTTTGGTGGAAGGCAAAGTGCATCAAACCCTAGAGACAGGTATTGTTTCTAGTTGCTGAGATCATATGTGTTGAGGTATCCAAAGCCACCGTCGCTCAAAATGTAATAATGGTCGTGATTAGCTCACCACAGCAAACTTATTATTTTTTTATTAAAACAGTAGCGAAGCCCAACTCGCTTAATTTAATGTCTACTTGTCCAGAAATGTTGATGATACTAGAAAGTGTCAGCAAAGACAGCTAAATACTCTGTTATAGTTTGAATTGACTACCATGACTCTGAACAGCGTGATGAGGATGATGCTTTGGAAGAAGATGATGCTGTAGTTGAAAGCTTGATTAAAAGAGCCCTGAATGCAACGATCTTGAATGGAGTAACAAGTTGATAATTGGCGGAGATTAATGAACTTGTTAATGATGTTTATCGAACCTGTAGAACCCAAGGTACAGGGAGCAGATTTGTAGCAGTGTGGTCACGGCATGGTGGCTTCAAACTTTTCCGGATGAAGTTGAGAAAATGACTTCGTTCGGGCCCAAATCCACCCAAAAACCCAAGAGGACTGACTAGTAGAGTATCGGAGATCTTGCAATTCAAAACTCTCTTTTTTTAAATAGACGGCTTGATGACCTAGAGTGAAGATGCAAAACCAAACTCCGGTATGGTGGTACATCAACCAGACGGAAGTATCTACTAAATGTTTTGACCCTCACAGGCAACACATAACAACGAATATGCTGCACACACTTCCTTTCTACATGATGGTAGATGTTGGTAGCAGTTTTGAATTGATAATACGTGAATTAGCATGTTCACCAACGGTTGTAGTTGTACAGGCAATCATTGGGAATCTTAGAAGTAAGAAATTAATTTTAGCCCCAAAAGTCTTTATTAAGAAGAGATGTTTTCTTGAAAAAGTGCATTAGGTACTACACTTTCCACTTGTTCTTGCTTTCTTTTTCCAATGGGAAAAAGTTTCGAGCTGATAGGATGAGAAATTGGAAATATAGCATTCACGAGAAATTTCGAAATTTTATATTCCCGAAAATCATTCGGCTATTTTAGCTGAATTTAGAAGACTGGAAGTGCTACTTGTCAGATCTCAACAATGCGCTAGAGGGGATTGAAGCGGAACACTCCACCCTCCAAGTTTGTTTACAGAATTATGTATAGAGCTCTAAATTACAGCTAATTATTACAGAAAGCTAAAAGGACGTCAATTACAAGGCTGTAGTACCGTTCTTCGTTTTTTTCCATGCTGCATATCACCCTGCTACTTTACCGGATAACTACTCTAGAAAGGCCCAAAAGAAGACAAATTAAATTTTTTTTCTAGTCGATTTTGAAAGCAGATGCAAGCCACAAATGTACGCAGTTTATTCTTTAAATGAGCATTCTAGCACGTCATAGACAGAAACGTGTGGTGTTAAGTGAAATGACTCAGGATGTTTCGAGTCCCAAAACATAGAACTCGAATATTATCTTGATCAGACTATTCACAAATAATCCAAACGGCTTTTTGGGGAGATTCATTTGTTTATCACCAGGAATGCGTTTTTACTGACCGATAATAACAATAATAATACATCAAACAGCTGTAGCTGTTATGGGTTTTCAGCTGAGAACAATTTTTGGTTTTGCTGTTGCGTCCTGTAATGATCAAACTACATGAAGTAGAAAATCTTTAATGCTATCAGACGCACGTAATAAAGCACGCGGTTACAGTACCTTCCAAGCTTGATTCACGAAATCCCATGGGCCTAAATTTAAAACTGCTCGACCCTTAAAGTTTTATCTAAATTGGCTAGCCCGTTCTTTGTTTCCAATGAGTGCAGGCATTTCCAATGTTATCATCTCTTTGCTGCTCTACTATTAGATGATTTAAAGAAACGCTGCCAAATGACTAGTCTATCTTGTCCAAATACTACCAAGGAAGACACTTCTGATATTATGGCGAATAAAGAATGGAACGGATTCGTTTTGATTGTTTAGCCTATCGACCCATAAGGGGCAATCGCAGTCTTTGTGTGAAAAGAAGGCTTTTCTCTCATAAAAAACCTCAAGGATGGCAGGAATTTTTGCAATTTTGCCTAATTGGTTAAAATAAGCTAGATAATTGATCGACGCTAAGATAAGTTATTCTAGTATCGAAAGATACTAAGTAAGATAACTTGACACCAAGTACCGTTTCAGACGAGCACTTCTTTATTGGCACTCTGAACACTTGAAGACACTAACTAACTAACTAACAATCTGTAAATAATTCGTGGTACTACAGTAATTGTACAAAATTGAATTCCCAAAACTTAAATTGCAAATCGAATTTAGATTTTTACGTAATCTTGCGTTACAATATAATTTATTATACTTTACAATTAAACTCTTTTTGGTCTTAGCCCAACTAAACTCAGCGGTAGCCTTGAGCGTAAATAAGGAGGTTATGTGCACAATAAAAGAACACAGTTGTACTTAACAAAATTTATTGAAATTAGTACTAGGATCTTCACAACCATACCTCAGCACTCCATACTCTTTAAACATAACCTCTTTTTCTTAATAGGGAGCTAGAGGTTTTTAAATAACTTTGCCAAAAATAAGTTCTTCGTTAAAATTGATTTGTCCAATATTTTCTCGAGAACCAACATCCACACCGCCCAAAACTAGCTTGTAATTTGTTATCAGTTATATTTTATTGACATCCGTTGGAATCTAACGAAATTTGTTTAAACTCTGACTGCGTAGTATCTACGTGCATTTTTTTTAAATTATACCTTAATCTAGTTATACAATTTTACAAAACTTACTTTGACATTTTTATCTGTATAATATTTAATTAACTTAACCGATGCTACTGCGGTAGAGTTTCCTTGATAAATTGAAGCTGGAAGTTGACCCTACGGATAAAGCCTCTCCTATTGACACCACCGGGTACGGCAGCAAAAGGAATTTCACCAGAATACTCCCTCCAACAATAATCTATTAAAAATTATCATTTTGGAATTACATAAATAATTTTAAATAAGAATTGAACTCACCTGGTATATTAGGTGTTTTACAGATTTTATCACTTGCTATTAGATGCAACAAGTAGGTGATAACGATTGTCACACATCTTGCTTTAAATATCATTGCTATTTCAATGCTTTCGAACAAAAATACTGTTTGCATCTAAATCATTATCAACTAACATTAAGAAGGAAACCTGGGTTATGACGTATGATCTTGATTTAACTGTGTTAGTCATGTACATAGATAAAATTTGTTTGAAGAAAAAATTGTTTTTATTTTTATAATTTTTGCAATATTTAAGTTAAAATGAAACAGTTTACATAAAGAATCCCGCCTTAACACTTATTAAGGCGCCTGTTTATATTTTGTATGGAATTTAAATAAACCACCGTTCTAAATATTTTATTAATCAATAAAATGTTATGTAAACAGTGTACTAAAGGGAAAAAGTTGTTTAAATTTTCTTTCTTAAAATGAGAAATATGCCAGTTGCTATCAGTTAAAGTCAACACAATTATAGGTGTATCGTTACGGACGTAAAAAGAAAACAATTAGTGGAGGAAGTGATTGACAGCAATTTATAAAAGTATTAAAAGTTTTGTTTTTTAAGAAAATGGAACGGGAAGGTTTATAATTTCCCCTTTTTTATACCCGTAATCAATTTTTCTGTTTCTAGAATGAAATTTTAGTGATCTTAATTAAGTGAATAACGTTTTTTTTATAAAACAAAAATAAAAGGTACCTAATAAAATTAAGTACGCATTATCTTTAATAAAATTAAGTAATTTATAATCATTACAAAAGATCTCTAATGCGATTTGTTGTTCATGACAATATTAAGTAAAGAAGATCAAAAGGAACGCAAATAAAACTGAAGTGTTGGAAAAAAGTAAATAAGTATGCTACACAGAAAAATAAACAGGGAGTAAAAGTAATAAGAAAGCTTCAAAAGGAAAGAAAATATTTTAAAAAATTGCTGAATACATGAAGATTTAAATAGTAGAAGCAAGCTAATTTGCAAACTGATTAAAATAGTGTAATAGATGAGTAACGAAATAAGAATAGTAATAAATAATGTAAAGATCTACAGTAGCATAATTTACCTGACTAGTAAGCTGGCGGTCTCTAGCTGCTTTCACTTCAAATTTTTTTTTATATCAAGAATCAAATAAATGACGCTTTAGAGGTCTTAAAACTGGCCTTGTGGCGTCATTCTAATTTGGTTCCGAATATCTGTTCTTTCCAGCTATACTTGTAGGATTAGCCGCTTTAATATTAAACAAGAATCTACTCCTTGAAATAACACCAAGCCGCTGCCCTGAAGAGCATCTTCTTTGCCACTTCTTCAAACATTCTTTTACCAAACCTACATCCACGCCATTAGTAATGGAGCATTGTCACGACAAACCAAGGTTCAAGACAAGTTTTCTCAGCTGCAGCTCAGAGTCAATGGCAGAAGAAAATAAGTTCTTCCAACCAACACAAAATAAGAGTGCAGGTGCGGTCCAAACTTATACCGACACTAACCCACAACATGATGCAGCAATCTTGTGCGCTGCAGCTGCGTTAGACACCAAATATCAGTGAGGCCGAGGATTTGCGTTCCCCTGTTTTCTGTTGGAAGAGTTCGAACGACACACTAACTAACAATATGTAATGTCATTTTCTAATATTGCGCACACTTCCGAATTCTGCTTCAAATTTCGTTTAACTCTTTCTATTTCGTATAATTTTATTTTAAAACGTTTATTGAATTATTTATATTGCTAAAAGATATTTTGTTCAAGGTAAGTTTAGCTTGAACAACGCCCATCTTTGGCTTGGAGCTAGGGGATTGAACATCTTCCGTCATCCCTAACGGGCATTAGGGCTCTTTTTCAGCTTTTTCCCGTTACTTACAAATATTCACCAACCGTTACTGCAAAATAATAACAATAACTAACTTAAAATATACAATAAATATTATAATGAAGTATCAAGCATCAAAGACGAGTATCAAGTAAATCAAGGACAAGTACGAAAAATCAAGGGCAAGCACGAAAAATCAAGGGCGACCAAATCAAGTACCCAGCAGCAAGTAAAAGTAACACGATACAAGTATCAAGTAACAAGCATCAAAGGCACTATAAGTCCACCACCATATGACGCTTCACTTACAAGTGGAAGTCTCGTCTTTGAGTTTCTACCCACACTATATGATCTTTTGAACATACAACCTATAACACAACAACCTTAAAAACTTTGATATGGAACGATGCCCACCTCGGCTCGAGGAACGAATCCACTACAAGGATCCAGTTCTCGCTTAATGGAAAAACAGTGTATCGAACTTGCAACAAACAACTTACGATACAACAATAACAACCAATGATCCGTCGAACTTACAAAAAGCTCCAACAGCAAGAATGCAAGAAGACGAAAAACGAAGAATTAAGGAGCGTTAAAGAAACATAATGAAGAAAATTAAGCATCAAAAGCATTACCATGAAAGATAAATCCGCTGTTAGAGCTCCAATGTTACTAGTCTTACAAGTTCATTGCTTACACTTACAATTCCACAAAAGACTCATCCTCTGACAGAATTTCAGTGTTACTCCTCAAGTCTAAGAGCAGCTCTCTTGCATTGAAGAGGACAAGTCCACTGCTAGGTTTTCACAGCTATTAAACTTAACTATTAACTTAAAAGAAGAATCCGCTGTCAGGGTTTTATTGTTCTTACACCTGCCTTGATGAGAACGAATTTAGAACCAGACACTTACTATTATTACACTAACAAAACCATAAGGGTCTCACCTACCTTGTCGATGAACAATCCACTGCCAGGAATTCACTGTTACTACTCTTACAAGTCCATAAGGAACGCGACAAGATCAAATTCGGGACCACAGTTTCACTGTCACTACACCTACATGTTAATAGGGGTCTTACCTGCCTTGCCGAGGAAACATCCGCTGCCAGAATTCCACTGTTATTACTCTTACAAGACTAAAAGGGGCTCTCCTGCCTCGACGAAGACGCGTTCGGTACCAGAGTTCCACTGCTACTGTTACAAGTTTAAGATCAACTTACCTGCCTTGACGAGGACGAAACCGAAACCAGACGTGCACTATTATACACTTTCAAGTCCACATAGGAGTTCTCTGATTTGCTCAGAAAGAATCTGCTGCCAGGGTTTTACTATTACTACTTTTATAAATCCACAAAAGATTCATCTGCCACAATAAGGACAAATCCAAGATCAGAGTTTTACTGTTACTACACTTACAAGTTTATAAGAGTCTCACCTGCCTCGCCGTGGAACAGTCTGATGGGAGAATTCCACTGTTACTACTCTTATAAATCTAAAACGAACTCATCTCTCAGTAAAAAAGAATCCGCTGCCAGGGTGTCACTGTTATAACACTTACGAGTACAAGTCCAAGAGGGACTCCCTTAGCTTGCCAAAGATGGATCCGCTGCAAGGGTTCTACTGTTATTCCAATTAAAATTGCCCAAGGAACTTATCTGCCTCGACGAGGACAAATCTGGGACCAAAGAACGATGCACACTTGCACTATCAAAGAAGAATTAACCGCTAGGGTTCTACTCTTACTACTCTTACAAGCCCATAAGGGACTTACCTGCTCACCGACGACAAATTACCTGAGAACTCACCTGCCTCTACAAAGACGAATCCGGGACCTGAGTTTTTCTGTTAGTACACTTACAAATCCAAGAGCATCTCACCTGCCTTACCTAGAAAGAATCCGCTGCAAGGTTCTACTGTTATTATATTTAGAAGTCCACAAAGAACTCACCTGCCTCACCGAGGAAGAATCTGCTACCGGGGTTTTATTATTACTATCTTTACAAGTCCATAAGGGACTCACCTGTCTGAACTAGGACAAATCCGGGATCAGAATTTTATTGTCATTACACTTACAAGTCGACAAGGAACAATCCACTGCCATTATGAACTTACAAATTCGCATGGAACACGTCTACCTCGCCGAGCAAGACTTCCACTGTTAGTACTCTTATAAGTCCGAGGGGCACTTTCCTGCTTCGACAAAGACAAGGTTTCACTATTACTTCTACAACTCTAAGAGGGATTTACCAACATTACCAAGGACGAATTCGCGACCACTACTCTTACAAATCTGCAGAGGACGCACTTGCTTTGCCGAGGACGAATCAGTTTTCAGGGTTGCACTGCTACTACACTTACAAGTCCAAGAACGACCTACCTGCCTTGACGAGGGCACATCCGAGACCAGAGTTTACACTTATAAGTCCTGCCTCACCGAGGAAGAATCAGCTGCCAAGATTTTTCTGTTACTACCTTTACAAGTCCAAGATGGACTCACCTACCTCATTACAGAAGAATCCGTTGCCAGAGTTATACTGTTATTACTTTTTACAAGTCCATAAGTGAGTCACCTGCCTCGTCGGGGACGAAACATCCATCAAAATGAAAATAAGTACAAGAAAAGTACACTAAAGTAACTTCCTAGTTTCTCAAGGCAATTTCCTGTAGAATTTAACAAAAGTAGTTAGGGCCAATACGAATCTTTAAACTTGATTTTTTTCTAGACCACGTCAAGTAAAGTTGGATTTTTACCCTTTTGGGATGAGGCTACAATTTTGCTTCTCGCATTGCCTTTAGTTAAATAAAAGAAATAAAAACAAAGCGCATTTAAGAATTTATTAACTGACAGCATGAACATCTGGACGGCAATGCTTTTCCATAGTTTAGTTACTCTCAGGGTTGTCAAGTTTATTTCTGACCTAATATAAGCGACACGTACAACTACCAGATAATGACGTCATCCCAAAAATGATCAAAATTAGATTTTATCTGTGAAACCAATTTTGTTGAACTTATGTAGACTCTTCCTGATAAAAAGTAGGTACTCTACAATAAAGACTTTATGTTTTACGTTCATGAAAGCATTTCTATAGTATTTTTTCAAACCTAGATTAGTTTTTAGTTGGAAACCTAATAAAACACAGTGACCCCAGATAATAATAGTGTACGACATCAAGAGTGGAATAGAGTGAAATATGCAATTTTAGTAGTAATAGAAACTTTCTTGAATAAGTTACGCAGTACCGTCTATAAGAATTTATCTTGGAAGCTTTGAAATAAGAGCATCGACGTGATCGCGCAAGATAGCTACGGGTCTAATCAAATATCAAGACAGAAAATTTCTCTTAAGCCGAAGATCATTTGTTCCGTCTTGAATTGATCTTGATCTTTATTTAATACAGCGCTATACAGATTAGAAGCTCCTTGAATGGTCGATACGTTGCTTTGGAATCAAATCTTTTTGGTAAGGAGCATTAGCAATGGCCAGTAGTACCTTATTCTGAAAAGTCTGAATTAGTTTGATATTTGATTCTTTGGTGCAACCCCACAGTTGAATACCATACAACCATCTCTGCTAATAGTACTTTCTGTATTTTAATCCTAGCTCAGCTCTTTTATCTTTACGTGCTCTTTCCAACGCAGTCTTACATGCAGGTCACGCCCAGGTACTTTTTGCTGTTTTTATAAGGCACTTCAATACCATCGATAGATACTCTTGGTGAGTCATTTAGTTTCTTTAGCCAATAGGTAGGCTTGCCAGCGGAATAGAAGCTACAGCCTGTTTGACTAATGGTTTGTCTTAGCTCTCTGCTTTTTGTTATAATTAAGCTGAAGTCTCACTCTGTATGGTTTCTACCTAATATAAATCTTTTGCCCATATGTCAAATTAAGGTTTTGTAATTTGTTCTTTTGCAAAAGAAGGAAAACTAATTTTCAAATCCGCCATTGGATTTATAAAATAGTAAAATCAAAGAACTTTTGATTAATAACCTGAATGATGATTTATTGTGAAAAACACTAGGTCATGAGATTACAGTTGTATCCTGCATGCTGTTGGATCGCAAGATATTTGGACGCTAGCAATCTTGTACGTATGGCTTACTGCCCTTTTCCGCTTTGGTCTTGTAAACTTTACATTTTATTTTGCCATATCATTGAAAACGTCTTGAATTCTGTTACCTTCACCAACCTCTTGACTTTTTAATAGTATACATTTCCTTTTATATAAAAATGTTTGTTTTTCATTTTCCAGTTTTTTTTTATATAGTAGTTCAAATTACAATCATGAGGACTTGACACTATGTATTGTTCTGATACTATAATGAATTTACATAAACCGCATCTTAATTCTCATCTAGCTAGTGGCGGTTTTCTGGAATTTCAGGCCCTTGAACGGAGCGCTGAAGAAATTCAGAATTAGCCTTACCACCAAAAGGTTTTAGTAAAAGAGAAATGAACTTACTATCATACTATTACAGTTCTTGCATTAATTGGTTGCTGCGGGCAATACCGCGATCTTTGTGTTTGTTTGCTTGGAGTCAGATTGTTGTACGCGTAGTAGGTCAGATTTGATACTTGCCAGGGAGCACTCATTATCATGCCGAGTTTCTTGGATTGATATGTTTGCTGGATCTTTGCTGGTTAGAGAGTTTACTGCATTACCAGGGTGCTACTCCGTATGTCCAAACGGACTGGCTTGAGTTTTACATTGTAGTATAAAATGAGTGGTTTCTCCACGTCAGTTTTTGGTTCGGTATTTTACTTCCAGTACTGATTCATTTGGGGAAATAGCTTTAGGTTTGTAGTTAGTTGATTGCGACATAGTAATGAGAGTTGAATATTACACGGTGATTGAGTTCAATAAAAATCAGAAACTACATCGTCTATTATACTGTTGACCCTTCCAACACGACAGAAGGTTGCAGTACAGTAATCATTAGAGATATATCAAGCACACTAAAGAACGAAAAACACAAGGTATGAAATCCAAGTTGCAACCGTAAACAAAACAAATCTTTGCGGACCAATACTAATATTTTTTAAAAATTTGAAGAATCGATTTATTATAGGAGGCGACGTCAATGCCAAGCACAATTTCTGGGAGTCCAGACTGACTACAACTAAAGGGCGTGAGTTGTATTCAGCCGCTGAAAATTATGGGTGTGAATTTTGCTTCACAGGCAAGCTCACATACCCGAATAAAACATCAGATCTTGTCGACATCTTTGTCATCAGAAACATTTCGATAAGCTTTATCAAGTTCGAAGAAGGCTTGGACTTAACTCGGAAGATTCACCGATCCCCCTAATAGTCAATGAGCTATAATAATAATGAAAGACCAGAACCTTTGATTATATAATAGGCACACGGACTGAGACTACTTCAATCTATTCCTAGAAAACAAAATCATCCCAGAGCTTCCAATTAAAACAACTAACCAGCTAGAAAACAAAGTGCTTAAGAAAGAAGCCGCATGAGTAATCACTTCTACCATCAAATGGAAACTTAGAGAGCTTAACTATTCAAAGGAAATCTAGGACATGATTGCGGAAAAACATAGATTAAGACGCATTTGGTACCAAACACGAGCGCTACAGGGCAAAACAAAACTCAAGAAAGTGAGCCCACCACTCACCGGAGACGTCAGAGATCCTAAATGGTTCTCTATAGACAATCGATTACTTTGATTATTACTGAAAAGGCCAAGTACCCATTTATCGCCAATCAAAAAACCTAACGGCACCTGGGCTTGAAGCAACAGTGAAAAAGCAGATACCTTTGCCAAACATCTCAAAGGCAGATTAATACCTAACGCAGAAACACTTAACACCAACGAATACAAAGATGAAATATCACCGGTCACAACTAGCGAAAATTTGGACTAACCTTAATCCAAAGAAAGCACCGTGATTTGACCTGATCATAGGTGCTATCTTGAAGAAGCTCTTGTCAAACTGACTGCTCTGCTCAATGCTCAATCCAAAATGTGTCCCATCGGCATGGAAAGTATCAGAAGTTGTTGCCTAAGCCAATTAAAAATCACTGTGAACCGGAATCCTATCAACCAATCGCACTGCTACCTGTTATAGCTAAATTGTTTGGAAACCTTATCCTAACACGACTCGAACCAATTATTAAAAAGTACCAACTTCGCATTAATTGGACTTCCGCAACAACCGCATAACAATCAGTCAAATACACAGGTTTACAGATGTAATCGAAAAAACGCTTGAGCATTGAAAGGTCTGTTATGCAGTTTTCTTGGATATTGAGCAGGCATTTGATAGAGTATGACATGCACACAAGGTAAAATCTATGCTTCCGGACAAATACTACCAACTACTAAAATCGTACCTAACCGAACGTCAATTTCGCATCAAGTATAAAGACGCGTACTCTCAACTGAAAGAACTTAGAGCTGGAGTGTCTCAGGCGAGCATCCTAGGGCCAGACCAAAACAGACAGCAGAAGACACGGCACTCGTTCCCATTGGAAAATTTACAGAGCAAGCCGCAGCAAGACTACAAAAAGAAGTCAACAAAGTTGTCACCTGGACACAAACACGGCGCGTCAAGGCAAAAACGACACACATTACCTTTACAAATAAAAGAAATAATCCTTAATGGGATTCAAATCCAGTACGCCAGCAAGGTACCTGAGCACAATCTTAGATGCTAAACTGAAATGGAAAGAACATATCAAGAAGAAACAAGCAGAACTTTAACTAAAATTCCAAAAAGTGTACTGTCTTCTTGAACCTAGATCTGAGCTTTTCACATACAATAAAATAACTCTGCATAATAGATCTTAAGACCTGCATGGATGTACGGCATTCAATTGTGGGATTGTGTAAATAAGTGCGCTGCAAAAAGAATACAGCAATTTTAGAACAACTCCGATGGATTATCAACGCACCTTGGTATGTAAGAAATACAGACATCCAACGAGATCTCGGAATTAAAACAATTCCAGAGATCATCAAAACATAGACTACAGTACCACGTAAATGAGGAAGCGTCCAGGCTATTGAACGTGCAGAATATTATTCGACTACTCAAATACACCAGGTCCTTTGGAGTTAGTTCCACGATAACGGTAACTAGTCACTCCATTGGGATCACCTAGTGGTTATAATTCTGTTGTAGTATTTCAAGTCGAAAGAAAGTAAATTGTTAGTTTGTGTAATAAATTAGTTTTCTAGTTATGTATTACATAATAATTAAAAAGAAAAAAGTTTGTGCCTGAAAAAAGTTCGATCTTTTAGTTCTCAGTCTCAATTTTAACCAGCCAACCAAACTTTCTTAAAATCTTGCATAGCTAGAAACAATTGTTTTACATTTAGTTCTGAGTCCTTTCTTTATCATAGCTCAGTATGGCTAGAAACTTCTAAAAATCGAAAAACTATTTCTTCACTCATTTGCTTTTGCTCTGTTCTTAAAAGTAAAATAATTACGAACTATTGTTGAAATCAGAAAAAATTGTACCTCAGAATAACAAGTCAAATTTTTGATTTTATCAGTGAAATTGTTTGGCCAATAATGTGGAATCACTTTTTTCCTAGGATACGCATTTAATAGCATTGAATTTGCAACACCCTGTGCTTAATAAAATAGAAAGGAGAAGTTTAGATTACCGTAAGAAGGTCATGCGAAACAAGTGAACACTTGGAAATGTAAGACTATAATTTTAAAAATTAATAGCAGAATATTACAGGAAAGTAAATCACAACGTTATTGCGATAAAAAAAGGATGTAAAGTATCTCGCAAAATAAACTAACTGGCCTGTTCGAGTTATTGTTAGATAAAGAAGGTAAGTAAACCGCATAACGCAGCCAAGTTATCTTCATGATTATGATAAGTAGCTTTTTGCAAAGTTAGCGCTTACATCAGTGTGTTGAAAGCAATTTTTAGCAACGTGTCTCCCCCAGGTTAGTTAGTCGTTATGAGAAAGGCGAGTTAAATTCTCTCTAAAACTTAGGGAAGATTCGTGTTTAACAGTGCAAAGACAATAACAATTTGACAGTATTACATGCTTGCAGCACGATTGAACCTAAGCAATGCTAACTTTTAAAAATAATTAAGCTTCTGTCTGTATTTTAAACATCGAACTGCATGAAGATCCTTTCTCTAAAATTCAGGAAAATTTGATGACGTGAGAATAGTAATTATTCTAGGAACTCTTTGTTTCCGGTAACCTACTTTTCGTTAGTTGTTTCATCCTAGTACAGATGTTCAAGAAAGGGTCTTTGAGAAAGGATGTGTGTAGTATGTGTGTGTATATATATAAAGTCAACGTATTTGTAGGGAAGCGTTTACTAGTTCTCCTTGAATGTTGTAATCACATTTCTCGCACTCGATTACGCTTGAGTCAACATCGCACGTCTTGTGGTCAGTACTCGCCGGGGAACCCGTAGTTCCCATTTCCCTTGTAGTGAAAAGCCCCCGTCTTTCCCTTTTGCAACATCTCTTTGTTATGTTCCGGTATTTCCTCTCCACCACCTCTCTTCCTACTCTCCCTCCTTTAGCCAAGATCGTTTTGCTTGTTACGCTTCGCCATCCCTTGCGGTCTTGTTTTGATCACTTACTTCGTCGTCCGGCGGTTTTATCTTCGTGATTTCCTTGTCCCCTGTAGCGTTTTATTCATTCAATATAGGCCAAAATGAGTGGACACGAACACGCACTTATCTGCACTCGACTGAATGAAAACCACAACAGAACAAGTGAACGCCATTTTGAAGTTTATTTGTCTAGATTTAAAAGGGGAGACCGATTTGCGATTTTCGAACCGCTATTTCAGTAATTGTATTCGAATAAAATAATAATATCAAGTAGTTAGAATTAAAACACTAATTAATTAAATTAAATAAGAAATAAAGTATGAAAGGATAAATGTAAATATAAATTAAAGTTCCACTCAAATTGTGCTCATTATGCAAACAGGTAGAATTTATGCACAAACATAAATAAAACTAAGGTGGAGAGTTAATTAGGAACTTTTAATTTTAAAAATAAATATCAGAACAAACTACTCCCACAGAGCGACCTTTTTGGCGTTAATCAAGAGGAAATTAAAATCAAAATTTGAAGTTTTGGGTTTTCGTTATTTGAAAGGAGTGAATTTTTTAAGAAGTTGCTTTGTTAACAGACATGATTGAAAAGCTTGCAGAATAACCCTTGAAGTTGAAAACGGCCGCATTTATAGATTACTTCAAAATAAGTCCTTTGGGATTGCATTCTTGGGCACGCACGGAAGGTTTTCTAGAAAATATTACTTTCTTTTATATTCTTATATGATTCCTACGACTTTGAATGTTTCGCGTTTCGAACTAAATTTTATGCTGGTAACACTGTATTTACTACGAAAACTTAAGTATATTTGTTGAATAAAAGTTTTTTAGGGTTATGTTCAAATATGTTTCAAATAATATCCGTTGAATATATAGCCATTTTGTAAATAATACGAAAATAAACCGTTCCTATTATTTAAATAAAAATAAGCTTTATTAGACGAACTTGGAAATCTTCAATATACCGATACCTTTAAAAATAGTTGTATTAAAAGTTCTTTTTTAATTTTCCAGCAGGGCTGTCCATTGTAACGGAAAAAATGACTTTGCAGACATTTAATTTGCATATACATATTGTTATGATATGGAGAGCTCTTTTTCTCTTCTTAATTTTTTTATTAAAACGCTATTTTCTTGACAATTTTAATTTATTTATATGTTATTTTCAAATATCACTACATTTTTTTAAATCATCACATTTACATTTTTAATATCATCACATTTCCCCTCCATATTAATATAAATTTTAAGCGTTTTACACTAAAGCTTAAATTTTGATTAATATTAACTAAAATATACTCAATTGTGAATTCCATTACAATTTCATCTTTATTTTTTTTTATTTGTCTTACGTAATATAAGAGATATTGTTTTGTTTCATGGTATACATAATTTTTTTTTAATTTTTTTTATGTTTTTTTCTAACCTCAATTATTTAAATTGACGGTCTTGCACTCGGACATTTGTCGAACGTCATTTTGACATTAGGCAACTGTCATTCATTCATTTTTTTTTTGACATTGGTTAATTGTCATTTTTGACATTTGTTAATTGTCACTTTGACATTACATTATTTCAACAAAAGAAAAATTTAAAATTTTATAAGTTTAGTTAGCATTATTAGCATTTTATACAAGATTTTTCTTTTATTCGTTTTAGCTCAACATTTGATATTTTTATTCTATTTCATATTTCCTTCCCCTTTCCTCCTAATTTTCCTCTATTTTCCAACTAGCTTTCATTCATGCTGCATTCATACAAATCATTTTCTACAACTTCTTGAGAAATTGCAAAAAATTATTTTCTCTAATAGTAACGTTTTCTTCATATAACTTAACTCCCTGCCTCATTTATCTACTTCAATATCATATTTTATCTTTACTTATTCATATTAAGGATCATATTTTGACCTTTTCTTTTAATATTATCAAGCATATCATTAATTATTTATTATTATTATCATTATTATTCTACTAACTTCATATTCAAATCTTCATAATTATCATCATTTTAATAATACTTCATTAATAATTATTTAACTCATTATGATTATCTTTAACACATTCATTCAAGCATCATTCATACCTTCTTGTCAAACCTAATACGCAATGTTCCCTATTCTTCTTTTGTTATTTTTGTCAACATTGGCTTCTAATTTTTACTTTAACATTCTCTTGTAGCATTTATTCTAGTTCTTTGATTTTCTTTCTTTTTCTGTATTTGTAATTTCTTTGTTCCTTTCTGACTCCTGATAGTAAATTCTTCAAATGTTCTTTCATTATCCTTTTATATTTTTCCATCCTTATTTTGGATTTACTATCTGTCTTAAATAGTTTATACCTCGATTCCTAATTTTTCTTTCTAGTCTTATTTTTAGATTTTCTTTTGACTTTGATCCCCTCCAACCTTTTATTTTCCATTGTCATCTTCATTTTGTTTCTTCTTTCCGCTTTTCTTGCTCTTCTTAGTTTATTCTGCCAATTAATAGTACATTTCAATTTTTCTTTATTATTATTGTTATTTTGATAATTTTTTTCCTTTTTGTAATTATTCTTTATCTTATTTTTAAGATTTGCCTTTCTTATTGGTAAACTGTTAATTCTTTCTTTTGGATTTATTCGTTTGTGGTTTACTGCTGTTGATTTCTCTTCAACATTTTTGTTTATTTTATCTAATTCTATTTTCACATTCGGCTGGTAGTTTTCTTGTGCTTTTTCTTGCTTCTTATTTTTCTCATTTATATCTGCATCCCTTATTTGTAACATGTTGATAATTTCTTCTTGGTGTCTTTCTATTTTCCTACACATTTCATTCTGACTTTCATTTATCTTATTATTCACCTCTTCTTGTATTTCACCTCTCATGTTTTTAACAATATTATCCCATCTATTCTCATGATCTTCAAATTTTCTTTTAATTTCTTCAAATCTTTTCTCTTGATTATGATTGATTTCTTCAAATCTTTTAGTATTATCTTGTTTCATTTCTTCTAATCTTTTAGTTTGGTCTTCTATTCTTTTAGTTTAGTCTTCAAATCTTTTAGTTTGGTCTTCAAATCTTTTATCTTGGTCTTGTTTCATTTCTATTAATATTTTAAGTAAATCTGGTTGTTGTTGTCTTATTTCTTTTTGCTCTTTATCTCCCTTTTCAACATCTCCCATGGTCTCCTCCATACTTGTACTTTCTTCTTCCATCTGTTCAATTTCAATATTTTCTTCCTCTCTTTTGTCCCTTTTTCTACTATCTACCGATTTACCTCGCTTTGACATCTTTCCACTACCAACAGACAACTAACAAAATGATGATTATGTCTTTTATTTAACTTGCCCTACCACGTTGGGACGCCAATTTTTTTTTGTTATGATATGGAGAGCTCTTTTTCTCAGGGTCCTTATTTTTCTTCGTTTGGTTCTTAATTTTTTTATTAAAACGCCATTTTCTTGACAATTTTAATTTATTTATATGTTACTGTCATTACATTTATCCAAAACACAAAAAACTAAATTTTTTTTATACTCTCTTTTTTTTATCATTTTCAAATATCACTACATTTTTTTATATCATCACATTTACATTTTTAATATCATCACAATATACATAAATTTATATTTACCTCAAAATTGATTTACCTTCTCTATAAATCCTTCCATCTTGCACCTTCTTGTTGCTTTTCTCTCATCGAATTCTGACAGATGATTGTAACCATAGAACCCTGTATGTATCGATGTCTTTCTTTAGTTACCAAGAGGTGCAGTTTGTTGTAGACGATTGGGTGGATCCTTAGCATATAAAATAAGGTATTCCCATCCTAGAAGCTCTAAAATTTTTGCTTTTAGTACTTCTGGAATTTTGATTTTATTTTCTGTATTTGATTTGATGTGTAATCATACGGGCAGTCTATTGACTTGAGGTTTTTTAATTCTCAATAAACACTCAAGTTGTAAATCTTTATTGATTCAGGTATATTTTCTTCTATGTAGTTTTCAGTTGATTTATCCCATTTTCTAAAAGCAACTCCCTTAGTTCTTATAGCCTTGTCATAACAACCTCCAACCAGTCCTACTGACTCGACGGGTTATTTTCACACTGAACTGCACCAAAAGATTGTCGTACTGACTTCGACAGGCGTTAGTTTGGTACCGATCCAAACAACATTATTCCAATACTGAACAGAATCGGATCTACATATTTTTCTTACCGAGTCACACGGAAGTTATTTCCATTTGAACTGAAACAGGCATTAGTTTTATAACGAACTGAAAGGGAAAAGTTTCGTACTGTACCGTAGACGCCTGCAATATATCTCTTTGCAAGATCAAATGATTTTTCACATTCTAAGTTGGAAACCATTCTCATTTTCTTTTTGGTCATCAACTTCGTCGTCGAAAAGCGCTAAAACAGTAATTTCATCAGACAAATACCATAAGTGTTCGCAGAACTTGCTCAAAGCTGCATTTGAAATTGATTTATCAATTTCCTCGTACTTCTTCAACGCTTTCAAAAAGCACAAATCTTTTACTGCCAAACTGCATCCAAGCCAGGGTTTTACATAGAATGTCGCAACAAACAAGGAAACGTCCTACAATGTTCGTCTGTCCTTCACTTTAATTTTAAGCTGAGGTTGCAGCAAACATATTTTCAAAGAATGAATAGCCTTTGCCAACCATCTCGCTTGGTGCACCAAGAGACCTGATTTTCAATTCCTTTTCACGATATCCCCTCAAAAAATTATAGATAGTTCGATAAGTTTGCGGTAGTCATCTTTGGCAATAAAAGTTTTTAGTTTGGCCCAATAAAACTTAATAAGTTTGGTAACTTCTGTATAATTTAAATGTTTTTTTTTACAAAATCAAAACACGTTTGGATATCAATTGGATTAATATTTTTCCAACTGTCTTTAAACTTTCTAAAAAGTGGAATATCCGGGCTGCTATAACGTGGTGAATTTGTGCTTCAATACGCTTTTCAGAATGAGTTCGTAAACATGATGGCGAAAGGCAAAGAGTAACAGCTTTCTTCCCAGTTTTTATTCCAAGAACGCGCAAGCTCCAATAAAACGACCTGTATTCGAAGCCATCGAGTCGCAGCATACCATTTGTGCTTTGTCATTAAGGTCCTAATCGTGAAACGCTTTAGAAACGACTAAAGCATGCTCTTTGCCTGACGAATTATCTAATTTTGGCATAGCGAGGAGTTGTTCTTTGTCTTCATAAGTAATAACAATCGGTAGTCGTTCTTGCTTCTAGCTTCTTACGTCTAAGCCAAGTAGTAGTTTGCCATCTTAGTGGATGGTCGCTATTTCTGGAATGTTGTTCTGGAAATCGATTTTTATAGTCCATGCTCTCTCCTTCCGGGTCTACGTTCGAATTAGTTCAACTGTTTATTGGCAATTCATCAATACTGAAACCTAATGCTTCTACTGTAGAACGTAAACAGGATCTCGTATGCGCAACTAATATATATCTAAAGCTTCAACTAACTTAGGCGTAACAAAATCTTTCCTGCCTTTTTTCACAGAAGTTTGAGACGATGTCGCCGTGTGTTTATCAAACAAAAGCTCGTGTAGACTCGCTAGAGCTACTAAACGTGAAACAACACAATTCTTAAGCTTGGGATGGCAAATAGTCATGCGAGGAAGTCGATTCAGCTATCGACGATGTGTATCTTAGTTTTTTCTTCTCTTTCTCAATTTTTCTTTGTCGTACTCTTTTTTCTTCTTCGGCTAATTTTTTATCTACTCCTGCTAAGCAGCCCCGACGTCTCTCTCTCTCTCTCTCTCTCAATATTAAATAAGTTATCCAAATCCTTTTAAAAATCTTTTTCATGACGCTTGTAAACATCTTCAGCTTTTTACAGTTTCTTTGTAGGTCTCGCCAAACTTGGGAAAGATCCACAAACTTTTCAACATAGTTGTACTAATCCGATGTAAACCGAGATCATTTTCGTACTGAACCGCACCAAAAGATTGTCGTACTGACTTTGATAGGGATTACTTTTGTATTCATTCCATCAAGCATTATTCTAATACTGAACCCAAGAGGTGGATTTTCGGATAGAAAACTTTTTCTTACTTAGTGAGACGGGCGTTATTTTCGTATAGGCTGGAACGGGCATTAGTTTTATAACGAACTAAAAGGGAGAAGTTTTGTACTGTACCGTAGAAGCCTGCACGGGGTAGGTTTCTTGTTCGGGCTTTTTTACAGCCAGACTCACAGCTCGGGTTCAAGTTGGATGGGGTCTCAGTTTTAAAACCTATTGAGCATTCCAAGTCTACATACGTCGGCAATCGAGCTTGTTAGTTCGTTCGGTTTTATCGAGCCTATTAGGCCTCTTGAATTGTTCGGACGTTTCGAACCTGTCAGGCCTCTCGAGCCTGGCGAGCAGTTTGGGGTTTTCGGGCTTTTCTCATCAATCAAAAAGTTACCGGGTTTTTTCGGATCGCATGAAATTTACTCTCATTTGGGCCGAGCCTGGGAATTTCGGCCCGGGTAGAGCTCTAGTACGTATAGCTCTCGCAGCAAATATTTATATTTTGGGGCCTTGGATACTTATTGTAATTATCTAAAAACAGTTCACAGTTACTTGCTTCAACTGTCTGGGCTGAATGCTTCACAGTACATGCTCCTAAACCATATTTCATAAATGTTTCTTTCGTTTTTCTTAGGTTTATTTTTTACACATTGCTTGGTATTGATTTGGTTCTCTGATACTCTTATCAACATGTGTTAATGTATACTCCCCTTCTGAATAAAATTAAGAAATTCGATAAAAGATATAAAAGGAGAAATTTATAAAATGTAAGTAAACCGCCTTGAAAATTCAAAAATATAAGCAAAATCAATTCTAGAAAGATTCTATTTTCATCTTAGTAAAAACCACAACTATTAAGTTGTAATTATATAAAGAATAAACAATTTTAAACCACCCAAGTGTGATCCTCAAACAGTTAAAAGGCTTTGTACTTTATTATCACATTCTTATGAAATGTTAGAAATAAACAAAATATGATTTGGTTTGAAGAACAGGATTGTGGCGATCCTTACTGAAAATTTAAAAAAACAGTTTCCGGATGATCATAATGCCACAGCATCTAGAAACAATTTCAAGCAAGCTTTGGCAACGTTAGTTGTCGCTCATGATCGTTATTTCTTTTGAGATTTTGCTACATTTGTTATTACAAAGCGGCAGAAAATTTGCGTCGTCAGTTTTTGAAAATTCTAACGCCCTTTATGGCAAACGTGGAAACCTAAACGTTGCGACGTCATACGAAAAGCGTATGGGACATAAGAAAGTAAGAAACTACCTAAAAAAAGAAAATATGGAGGATATGACAAAACGATCCTCTGCCTGGCGCCATATCGCGATTCGCCCTCTACCACATTTTTATTAATTCCAAAGATACAATTATGCATCCAGATATGCCATCGAAAAAATCACCTCTGGTCAAGCTTAGACCTTCAATAGCCGTGCTCAGGAAGCTGCATACGATGATGACTCGAACTACGTTCTCGTGCTACTAGTACCTGGTTGGGCTTTACCCTCCATTAACCTTTTTAAGAAAACTAAATGAGCTACGCTTTTGCACAGCCCAACGTCTTAACCTAGTCTGAATGCAATGACGGTTTTGGTAGCTCCGAGTCGAGCTTTGCCCTTCACTAACCTTCTGAACCTAAGCTAAATATAATGACGGTTCGCACAGGTCACCTACAGTGATCATTGATCGGCCTTTAATCTTCTGCTAACTTTCATAAGCTAAGTTGAATACAATCAGGCTCTTGTTTTGCTTTACTTTCTACTGAAGCTGAACGAAACGCTACCTGCTCGTTGGTCTGATTAGACGGAAAGCCCACGTTGTCGGCTTTTTAAAATTTTAGGCGCTTTTTATGAACTTCTTCAAGAGATGCCACTTACTCGTTGCGACGGTATACGGAAAGCATTTGTATAGTCAAGTGGGGCATAAACAAGGAAGAATCTGCTAAAGAAAAGCTAATAGAAGTAGTGTTGTCTTGTAGTCAGTTCATAATATGGAAGATATGAACAAAATGAACCATCTTGACCGAAAAATGCTCCAATTGGCACTTGCCGTGTACCATATCGTGTTTTAAGATCTATTCAATTAATAATAACAAACCTTTTTTCTGTTATTCTTTAACATTTAGACAAGACAGCTTAGCTATTGGACTTTTAATTAAATGAATTCTGTCTAAATACTTTTTTTAAATTGTATATTTGGAATAATATTAATAACGTCAAACATATAGTCATTCATTGTGATTTTCCATCAAACAAAGCACCTCGGGCTGCGCTTTCACACATTCCACCTTCTTAATCTAACATGAATGCGATAACGGCTCGGACTACGCCCTCGCATAAATGGAAAGCCCAATCGTCAGCCACCAGAAGTGGCTCTTTGAGTCATATAACTTGAAGCTCTCTGAGGAAGTTACCGTATTGTTCAACTTGATCTTTAAACATCGCAGGTAGCCCGTTGGAAATCGCAGCTCAACTCGTATTCGTTTTTAGTATCATCTAGAAGGCAAATGGAAAGCAAAGCCCAATTATGTCTAATACCTCGATGCTCTGGAGAAGTTAATGTTGCCCAAAACCTAATTTTATTCCACCGTTACAGTTGGCTTGTTGGAAGACGTAGTTTAACTCTTATTCGCTTTTAGTATTCTCAAGAAGATAAATGAAGAACGGACCCCGATCTTTGACCACCAGATGCGACACTTTGGGTCATATAACTTAAAGGTCTCTGAAGGAGTTAATGTATCGCGCAACTCGATCTTGTGCCACTATTGGCTGTCTGTTCAAAGGCGCAGCTTCAATTGGTGTTCGTCATTAGTATTTGCAAAAACGTAAATGGAAGGCGAAGCCCGATCTTTGGCTAGAAGAGATGGCCCTTTGGGTCACATAACTCCGTGTTCTCTGAGAGAAATAATATAACGCAAAGCTCAATCTTGCGCCACCGCAGGTTGCCTGCTGGAGGGTGTAGTAGCTCAACTCTTGTTTGCCTTTAATTTATTCAAAAAGGTAAATGGAAAGCAATGTTAATGTAATGCGAAGCTTCATTTTGTGCCATCGCAGTTGGCCTGTTAAAAGGCGTAGCTCAAGTCTTGTTCGTCTTTAGTATTTTCATTACAATGAATGGAGAACGGAGATCAATCTTTGACCACGAGATGTGGCCCTTCGGGGCGTATAACTTGAGGCTCTCTGAGGGAATTAACGTATCGCTCAACACGATCTTGTGCCACTGCAAGTGGCCTGTTGTAAGGCAGAGTTCAATTCGTGTTGGTCTTTAATTCTTTCAAAAAGGTAAATGGGTAGGGAAATCCGATTTTAGGCCACCTGAGGTGGCTCTTCGAGTTACATAACTCTATGTCGTCTGAGGGAGTTGCCCCATTTTAGGCCACAACAAGTGGCATGTTGGAAGGAGCAGCTCAACTCATAATTGTTTTTAGTATTTTCAAAAACGTAAATGGATAGCGAGGTTTGATTTTAGGCCCATTTGAGTCAGAGAATGCGATGCTGTCTGAGGGAGTTAATGTAGCGCGATGTTTGCTCTTGTGCCACCTCAGGTGATCTGTTGAAAGGCACAGTTCAACTCGTGTTTGTTTTTAGTTCTTTCAAAAAGTTATATTGATAAGGAAACTCGATTTTAGGCCACCTGAGGTGGCCCTTGAAGTTACATAACTCAATGTCGTCTGTTGTCCCATTTTGTGCCACTACAAGTGAAACAAAATTCCGGTCATTTTATTGTTCTTGTTTACGGCAAAGTTATTTTCTAGAATCTTCGAGAGTTGTTGGTTCTGAACTGAAACTAGCACTGATTGTTCTGTTTCAAATATTGTAGTAAATTTAGTTTTGCTTGAAAATTAGTCATCTCACGATCAAAATTCAAAGGGTAAATTTTATCTTTCTCTATTTAATTTTAATTTTAAATCTATCGTGATCTACAAACTTAACAACTTCAATTAATAGAAACTTAATGGAATTGATATTTTTTTTAAAGAAAACCTTCAAAATCGAAATACTTTCTTTTAGGTTGATTTTGTTTTCATCTTTAATTGTGGCTTGGAATACAAACACATTAGTTAAAATTTTTCTTCAAATAAATTGCTGATCGATATCATTACTTAGTAGTTAAACATTGGTGGTTATTGCCTATTATTCGAATACTCATAATTAACTAAAGTAAAAACTGTAATAAAAAACAATAAGAATATAAAGAAGAAATCGCTTAAAAAAATTAGCTTGTCAGTGAAATAAACCAACTGGGTATGTAGAAAGAATCCATAAAACTAAAATTTTCATTTAAAAATTTATAAGCTGCGTTAATGAACCAAAAAAACCACTTGCATGTGTATAATTTTGGATATTACTGATGTTAACTTCATAATGTAAAAAATATTATTCTACTAATGAAAGTTTTGTTTTGTTTCAGGGACTATTATTACGATAGGTAAGTGCACTTGCTAATTAATATCAAATTAAATTATCGTGTAGCAAACATAAATATTTGCTGTAAAATATGAACATTATTCGTAACCTATTGTTTTCGTAGCCTATGGTCTGGGTAAAATTCATCATAATGTTGAAAATTAATTATTAATTATTATTAGCTATAAAATAGCTATGACGTATTAATTTTCAGTTTTATATCATGCATATTTATACTAATACCATTAGCGCCATAATTCATAAAAGAATTAAATTGTTAAATCCTGTACAAAGATTAGAACTTGATACACGATAAGCATTTCATTTTGTAGACCTTCATACCCCTATTTTTTAAATCTCGCCTTGCTTGAAACCAGATTTCATGCATTAAAGCAATTAAATGAGGATAAATTTGGAGATCCAACTATCTGGGCAAATTTCATCACCTGCGTAAAACTTTAAATTTAAAAATTCTTTAATTTTTACTTCAAAATTATTACTATGAACGTATTTCAGGTGTAACCTACTATGCCTAGAAACCATCAAACTTGGGTAAGCTTATAGCCGGCAAATTGATGCGTTCTAAAAATCTTCTAAGGCCATCGAAGCTTCTACTAGAGTCCCGTTTATTTGATCTCAAATTGTTCCTAATCCTTAAGGGGATTTTTAACGTTTATTACCATAATCAAATTCATACTCCTCATTGAAGGTTTATATATTTTGGCATTTGATCTGATTGAATCAACTTGTAGGCACTGCATTATAGTAAGATGTGTCTGTAATGTAATGTTTTCGCTATTGTAGACTGAAAGTTTGCTTCTTCAGCACTGCAAGAAAGTGTCAGTAATAAATTCACTCCCCATATCTGCAACAGTTTTCAAGCTAGAAATCATCAAAGCTAGAACAGCATGTTTTCTATCAGTAGTCAGTAGTTCCTAATTTCTGTTACTAATGGTAGTCGGTTAATTTTAAAGATTAGAAAAATCTATTTAATCAGTTAATTTATGGTTTCATTCTTGATATAAAGCACCAGTATCCGGTTTCCAGTTCTCCTTCGGCTTCACCGTCTCCGCGTGGCGCAAAAGCAACAATTTTTCTTCAGATTAGAATTTTCCAGAATTCAGAATTAACGATTTTCGCCATTTAATCTACTTATTCTGTTTTTGTTGGGTGATAAAAGAAATTCCGTTAATCTGTGGTCTCGTTCTTAATGCCAAAAGTTAGTGTTCATTCAAAGGAATGTAACAATTTGGATTGAAAAAACAGGCGTACCTAAAGAGGAAATGTGTGCTCGATTGGTCTGAAAGTAACACGTAAAAACAGTCGGCTCCTCTGATTTTCTTTCATCGTGAGGTTCAAAACAATCACAAGGAGCCTATTACTCCTACTACGAGTATCATATATTAAAAATAGTCAGAATTGGTCTACTTGTTTTGAAGGTTTTTCTGAGTTTAGAAGTCAATGACTTTCGCTATTGAATAGTGAGTAGTACTTGATGATCATTCATTAATTTGTGATCTTACGTCTTCAGCGTAATCATGAGAAATAATTTTAGATGTTTAGTGGCGTAATCTAAAGCAAATGGCATACGATGTCTAATCTGAGGAAACAGTAAACCAATATTTTGTTGTCAAACCGGTTTTCGGTCTGTCACTGGATTTACCGCTGCTGCAGGGCGCAAAAGCAATAATAGGAAAGAGCATGTCACTCTTACTACTACTATCCAGATATAATCACAATTGGTTTACCTGTTTACAGATTAAGATCTTACAAATTTCCTAATCAGTGATGTTTGTTATTTAATCTTCTGATTGTCAGTTTTTGTTTTAATTTGTAGTCGCGTGCTTAATGGTAAACATTTGTTCAGAATTATGATGTGACCGCTAGAGGCTGCGAGCCTTTTCAGCTAGGGAAAGTAGTAATTTTGAATTTTGAAATTTGATATCTGAAGAAGATCCGGAAGTAAAAGTCACACACGTTTCGATTTCGGTTTCTGCTCCACCGCAGAGCGCAAAATTAACCGTAAAGAACACAGAACTAAAACTGAGAGTCCAGTATATTCAAAAAAAGTTTCTAGTGAGGATCTTATGATTTATGAATTACAGATTTATCGCTAGTTGTAATTTTTGTGGGATGATTAACGAGAAACCGTTGATTTAATAATGTCATTCTTAATGCTAAGATGTGTTCACGTGAATAAATGAAAGAATCATTCGTGGAAAGAAATATTTTAAACTTTGAGTAACACAGAGCAAGGAGAACTGTACGCGCCATATTTGGCTTAGGCCGAGAGTAAAAGTCGCGAAAATGGAAAGCCTGCTCCGTTGTCATATCGGTCTCTAATCTCCCGCTGGCTTCACCACCGTCGCTAGGCGCAAAAGCGTCGCAAGCATAGTGGTAGCTTTATTCAAAAATAATCAGAACCGATCTAGCTGTTTTCAAGTTCAGGTTTTGCAAATTTCAAATTCAACGATTTTTCGCATTTCAGCTTCTCTAAAGTGTTAATAAAAAATTCATTAACTTGTGGCCTTCATCCTTCATGAAAAAAGTTCATGCTTACGTCAATAACTGAAAAAATTATGGAGCACATCGAAGAGCTCTTAGGAGTTAAGATTTTAACTAAACGAGTTCTTTTAATAAATTTCTTAGCATTTGAATTGTAGGCTGAATTTATTGGTGCTGTCAAAGGTAGTGGTAGGAGCGGCTTTTGCCCGTGCTCATTTAGCAATGGTGAGAAATAATTTCGGACTTTGGTTTCTTTAGAACGCAAAGAAAATTGAAATGATAGTCAAGAGAACAGCAAGCCAGCTCCGCTATCGATTTGGTCTCGGTTTTCACTACGGCTTCATCGCCACCGCGGGACGCAGGAGCAACCACCAATCCTACTACGATTGCCTTACATCCAATATATTCAAAAACAGCAATAGCCGGTTCGTTCGTTTTTCAGTTAGTCTTACGTATTTTAAAATCAACAATTTTCGCAATCTTTTTGATTCCGAGTTCCTGTGAAGTAATTATCTATAATTTCTTAGCGTGTGGCTTCATCTTTAGTGACAAAAAGTTGTGTTTATTTAATAAACAAAAACGTTTTGATTATCTTCCCCGGTATAACCCTGCAAGGGTTGAAATATAACCCTGGTAGCTTCCTGATTGGTCCGAAAAGCCTGAGACGTTCGAACTGCTCGCCAGGCTCGAGAGGCCCAAGACTTCTTAACAACCCGAGATGCCCGACAGGCTGGAGAAAATCGACAGCCCCGAGACCTCCAAACAACCCAAGAGGCCCGAAAATCCAGATGGCATCGAAGGCCCGACAGTCGATAAGACTGAACGAACCAACAAGACCAATTGTACCAACATCCTTAAACTGAGCCCCCCGGCCCGACTTGAGCTCGAGCTTTCAACAGAGTCGCACAAAGGCCCGACCAGGAAATCCAGCTCGTTTAGGTTTCTACGGTACAGTCCAAAACTCTTTCTCTTCAGTTCAGTATAAAAGTAATGCTCGTCCTAGCCTGTACAAAAATAATGCTCGTCTGACTTAGTATGAAAAAGTTCTCCATCCGAAAACTCTGCTTTTCGGATCAGTATTAAAATAATGCTTGTCCCGATGAGTATGAAAATAACGCCTGTGGAAGTTGGTACGATAATCTCTTGGTGCGGTTCAGTACAAAAATAACCCGTCCGAATCAGTACGAAAAAGATCTCGGTTGGCTTTGGATCAGTACAGGAATAATGGCCCGAAAAGCCCAACAGACCCGATAAGCTTTACAGGCTCGATAATCCCGAACAGCCCGAGAAGCCCGATAGGGCCAAAAACCGGGACTCAACAGACCAGACCGACTCGATACGTTTTACGGTTTCGATAAACCTGAACAGCCTGGCAAGCTTGCGAAGACCGAAAAACGCGACTCATCCGAAAAATGCAACAGATCCTAACAGTCTGAGAGGTCCGAACAGCCAGAGAGAACCGGGCAACCCTGTTGACCCAACAACGGCCCGTAAAGTCCGATAAGCTTTTCAAATGAGACCCGACCAGACTTGAGCCCGCGCTTTGGGCCGGACCGCACAACGACCCGACCAAGAAATTTGCTAATGCCCGTCCTAGCTCGTACGGAAATAACGCTTGTCTGATTCAGGAAAAAAAGTTTTCGATCCGGAAATCCTTTTCTTCGGTCTAGTATTAAAATAATGCCTGTCCGTATAGTCTCTTGAAGTCAGTACGACAATTCGTTGGTGCGGTTCAGTACGAAGACAATCTGTCGGAGTCAGTACAAAAAAGGTCTTGGTTCGCTTCGGATCAGTACAAAGATAATGGCCTGAAAAACCCGACCGACTTGATAAGTTTTACAGGCTCGACAAGCCCGACAAGGCGAAAAAACGGGACTTAACAGGTCCGAAAGATGCAACAGGCCCAAATGGTCTGACAGGCCCGAACAACCAAAGAGGCTTGGGCAGTTTTTAAAATGAGACCCGGCCCGTTCCGCACTCGAACTTCGGGCTGGGCCGTATAAAGGTCCTGCTGTACGCTTTTTCAACCTTATAAGAAAATAATTTTAGATTTCAGTCGAGGAATGCAGAACAGATTTACAGGAAATGGCATAAGTGAAGAGTTCGAAAGTAAAGATCAAGGAAACTTCGTTCTTTCGGGTCTCTCTCCGGCTTCATCACTAGCATAGTACGCAAACGCAACCATTCCCAATTAGCAGCGCCATATTCCAAATAATGGTCAAAGCCGGTCTTTTCTTCTTCAGGCTATTTTATCTACTGTTTCTCAGTTTCTTTGGGACGATTGACAAGAATCGCTTGCTACTATTTTTGCTACAAAACAACAACGTCCGATATAGGCTACACGACTATTTAGCCAATGAGAGAAATAATTTTGGATTTTAAATTTTGGCTAACGAATGCAGAACAAATCTACAGGAGTGCCATAATTAAAGAAAATCAAAGCCGTTCGTTTCTTCTTCAGGCTATTGAACCTACTGGTTTTCAGTTTTTTTGAGATGATTGACAAGAATCCCGTGCAGCTATTTTTGCTACAAAACAACAACGTCTGATATAGACTGTGCGACTATTTAGCTAATGAGAGAAATAAGTTTGGATTTTAAATTTTGGCTAACGAATGCCGAACAGATCTATAGGAGATGACATAATTGAAGAGCGCGAAAGTGAAAATCAAGGAAACAGCAAGCCAACTCCGTTCTTTTGTGGCCCCCTTCGGCTTCATCACTGCCATGGGGCCCAAACGCAACACTCCTACCAGCAGCGCCATATTAAAAAAAAAATCAAAGCCGTTTGTTTCTTCTTCAGGCTATTGAATCTACTGGTTTTTAGTTCCTTTGGGATGATTAACAAGAATCCCGTGCAGCTATTTTTGCTAATGAAATTTATCGTATGTAATTAAACAAAAAGCCCACAGCTATTTCTGCTAGAAAGTATCAAGAGCTGTGCACCTATTTAGCCACCGAGAGATATAATTTTGGATTTTAAGTTTTGCCTAACGAATGCAGAACAGCGTCTGCTGGAAATGACATACTTGTAGGGAAATCATGTAAATACGAGGGTGGTCCGAAAAGTTTCCGACCTCAACGTGAAGATGGCAGCATTCGTAAATAAAAGCTACTGAATTTCGTTGTTCATCTGTTGACAGTTACTCACCAGAGTTTCAGCCATTTTGGACGCGCAGTTTTTATGTAACAGTCGTTTGAGTGAGTTGATGTGAGTTTTTTTGTGAAAATGGACAAAATCGAGTATCGAGCTGTCATTAAATATTTGTTTTTGAAAGGCAATACGCCTTCGCAAATAAAAGACGAGTTGGATTCTGTGTATGGGGACTCTGCACCATCATTTACCACAGTGAAATTTTGGGCTGCTGAATTTAAACGTGGCCGTAAGAGCTTGGGAGACGATGAACGTTCGGGACGTCCAAAAACTGCAACTACCGACGAAAACATCGCCAAAGTTCACCAAATGGTGCTAGACGACCGCCGAATTAAAGTGAGAGAGATAGCAGAGGTTATGAACATGTCAAAAGAACGTGTTTGTCACATATTAATTCAACATTTAGGCATGAGAAAGCTGTCCGCGCGGGTGCCGCGTTTGCTCACGTTAGACCAAAAACGTGTTCGAATGAATATTTCCAACGCTCTTTTGGCACAGTTTACTGTAGATGAAACTTGGATACACCATTATACGCCCGAAACAAAAATACAGTCCAAACAGTGGACTGCAAAGGGGGAACCGGCTCTAAAAAAAAGCAAAAACTGTTTTTTCGGCTGGGAAAGTGATGGCGACTGTTTTTTGGGATAGTCATGGAGTTATTTTAATCGATTATCTTCAAAAAGGAAAAACCATTACAGGAGCATACTATGCATCATTACTTGACAAGCTGAAGGCAGAACTTGCGAAAAAACGGCTACATTTGCAGAAAATGAAGATCGTGTTTCACCAAGACAACACACCATCTCTCACCTCAGCGGTTGCCATGGCGAAAATCCACGAATTACGGTTTGAACTGCTTGACCGTCCGCCTTACTCACCAGATCTAGCCCCAAGCGACTTCTTTTTGTTCCCTCATCTAAAAATTGCGCTCGAAGGACAAAGATTTTCGTCAAATGAAGAGGCAATCACCTTCGTGAACAATTATTTTGCAGAGAAAAATTCCGAGTACTATTTGGACGGGTTACAGAGATGGGAGCATCACTGGGAGAAGTGTGTAGAGTTACAAGGAGACTATGTTGAAAAATAAAAAACAAATTTCAGAAAAAATGTCTTGTATCTTTGTTAGGTCGGAAAGTTTTCAGACCACCCTCGTATGTGATGTCTGGCATGGTCAATTCGGAAGTAAAAGTCACGATAATGGCAAGCGGATTTCCAGCTGGCTTATTATCTATTTTTACTACTAGTGTTGTATATTCAAAAACAGGATCAGTGTATCCGTTTTTGAGTTAGTATTTCAGAAATTCCATAATCAATAATTTTTGCTATTCAGCTTTGCAACTCTCAATTTCTGCAGATTCTCATTTCCAATGGCAAGAATTTCTGTTTACGTGAATAACACCGCAAAGAAGCAGTGATCAGTATAGACTGAACACCTGTTCAATCATCGAGGAAATAGAATTCTCATTGTCAAATGATAGTTTCCGACTTCACCACTTTTAACTGTAAGTATTGAAGCTTTAACGAAAAGATCCATAGCATACTACGTACATTTAATATCCTCCAGCTTCTTAAAATCTACTCAATCCTCAAGTGTAGAATTTTGAGTTTATTTCTTTACCTTATAAAAGAAATTCTTAATAAATTTAAATTTAGTTTCTAACTCACGTAAGTGTTTTATCTCCAAAGGTGCTATTACAAGAAGATTACGTATTGATTATCACTAAAATCCTATTACTTTGAGACATTTCTTCATAATGACAGTGCAACTGCTGTCTGGAACGTCTTCAATTTTTCCTTTTGTGATTTTATAAGCAAAACTCATTTTACTGCCAGTTTTGTAAATGAACGTTTATTAGGAAATACTACTTTGAGTATCTACTTGAAAACTTGAAATGAAGTTTGATTAAGCTTCAAGAAACTTTATAAAAACGCGAACAAAAATGATTAAATGTCTGTAGGGATATTATCATAAACAAAATTTATAAAATTACATTTATTGCATGATCACAAAGTTTACTCACTGCTTAATATTTAATAATAGACACTGAAACTCAAATTATTTTCTATCGATCTCTTTTTTTAATAACAATTGTAAATATAAAAATATCCAAAGGAAAGGTTAGAATACAATTTTCTATTTATGTAAAACATGCATGTATTAAAATATTCCCTACCATACAACAATGCTAACAAATTCAATCATACTAACATGTAGAACGTCGGTATTTGCAATGCAGAATGCGCATCGAACATATATTTGTATGCAGCGGCTTAAGTTAAGCCAAAACGAAACCGGAGTCGTATAAAACCCGCAATCTTTTCCGCTCGCAAAGCAGCGCGTTACGGTTTTTCGCGATTCCTACGGTTACTATTCTGGGACCATAAAGCTTGCTGCAAATAATCGAGATACTTTTTATTCGTATTGCATGTGAATACAGGATTGTTTAGCAGTAGGAAATGAAAATACCTGTTATTCTAAACTATTGTTCGTTTTTCGCAGTGTTTCATACTATCGGATAACGTCGTCCGTTTCATTTAAAACTTTTTGTAAAATACGATCCTCCCTTTTAATATAACTTCGTTGGGTGTTTTGTTTACCTGACCTGGTTCAATGGAATCTTTAAAATATTTCATAGTGAAGAACGCACTTGAAAAAGTCTTGTTTACTGAATTGTAATTATTTGAAAGAAAACATGGCAGTTTACGTATTGTATGTAGCTGCGTAATTGAATGTAATCTACGTAAAAGAGACAATCTCAGGAACGAATTCCCTTTTTATTGGTTGTAAGAATTATATTTCTTTTCTACAAATGAACAGTAATAGGAAAAGTTGGTCTATTCAAAAACTAATAAAAGTTTCTGACAGAAAACTCATGTGTTATTGATTTTGACACAAAAATGCACGATAGCGATAGTTACGTTTGATATTTTATCTGTTTTCTTCTGGTTGGCTAGACGCAGTTAATGGCCTTAGGTTGGAAATTTAATGCAATTATAAAACTTAAGTATTATAATTAAGTAGAACCACATTGGATTAAAGATGCCGAAGTACTTCTTTTCTTTTATTTTTGGTAGCTTGTATTACTTTGAAAATGCATCAGATTTTAAACGGTAAGGCTGTCAAGCTGTTTACAACTACTTTCCTTGAATTGAGCCTTTAACCTTACCCTTTCTGTACTTTTTGCAGAATTATTGCAAGATGAGTGTATTAGTCTTTTTTCCGATGGACAACTAGATTCAAGATAACTTTGTTAGCCAAAGGCATCAAATTCAAATTAATTAATGCACTTCAATACAGCCAATACGAATCGTTGAAAGAAATCTGAAACCATTGACGAGTAGAGTAGATCAACAATTTGCTAAAGCTTTTGGAAGACCATACATAAGCCATTTAGTGACTTTAGAAAAGTTAACAGAAGATCAAAAAGTTCTTAGCATTACAATGTTCCTTTTTCCTACCAACTTTTGTTAAAAATCGTGGATATTCCAGGGAACACTGTTGGTGCATGCTTCTTGACAACCAATCCAAGCTTGACTGCACGTCAAGTAACCAGTTAGACATCTACAGAAATTGTACTAAAAACTGAATCCAATGCAGGAGGATCTGTGGTGGTTACCGGTTCAAGGTTTTCATCTTCTCCCCTTTTCCATCCCAAATTTTCAGAAAACAGGTTGTTGCTTAGTCATCTTTGCATTTGTAAGTACACTCTAAATGAGTGCAGCTGTTCTGGTCGGTGGAAGGGTAGAGAGATCAGGCTTTAGGTTCCTTGTATTTCTCAAGAACGCGTTATACCGAAGTTGATGCAGCTCGGCCTATGTTAGGGGGGGTGTACGGTAAATAGCCATAAACATCTTTTTTTTTGTACCCATAACAACCTCTGGTGTTAATGGCTGGATCCTAGTCGCACATTTTAATGGCTGAATCTTTCCTTTGCCGAATATGACCGAAAACTGTGAAAGAAGGGGATGGACCGATAGAATGAAAGCTGTTGAAGCTGTTGCGACAAAAACAGTTTAGTTTCCACTTTTCCTCCTACTGGTTTGAGAAAGAAAATATTTTTAGTAGGTGGAGCTAGGGCCAGTAGCACCACAACAACAGTCACACAAGCATTCATCGTAGTTTTACCAATTGCATTACGTATGATATCATAATCAGCATTACTGACTGCAACGTGTATGTCTATCCTATCCTATTAGTCTTTTGTTATTCTGCGCATTACCCCGAAAGTAATGTTGATGTATAGTAGCTTTCATGTATTTATCAAAGTTGACTTTCATAAAATTTTTACTTATTCCTCTTCTTTTTTGCTCACGCACCTTTATACTGTCTTTCCTGTCACTATAACTATCCAAAACTACCGAAGACCTTAGTCCAAAACTGCAGCTTCCTTAGATTATAAAAGTGGTAAAAGTCGTTCCCACTTCCCATCGCAGGCGATTGAGGAGAAACCCACCATCAATGACGGTGAAGCTTGTTTTAAAATCCACTGTTAAGTCTAAGATAGTAGATCATAAAGAGCAGCTCTCTTTCATTTTCTCATTCCACCTACATCGAAAAGTGAAAGCGAAAATGGAGATAACTCGTATTTCAGTAGAAACTTCAAATCTTCATAATTTTTCTTCAAAATTGCGATCCTTTGAACTAAAAGTAGTGGATCGATTACCGCAGTTTCACCATGCACTTTTATCGAATTGGTCATTGCCCGTCCTTAACTTTAGATCAGCAAGATTTTTTCGAAATCCTTTCGCCATAAGTTCTTTTCCAATTTTCAGGGCTTCGTGACATTTTATTCCCGAATCACCCACAATACTTCTTGATAGTGACATTAGCTCTTGCGCCCTGGGAAAAAGAGTGGGTGCTGAACCATTCGAATAATTGTTTCCTGTTTCCTTCATCTCCAAGTTCACGTAAAGGTCAAACGTCTACGTCCTGACGTTAAAACCACTCTACTGAATTGCTACTGTTGAATCAGTAATTTCTCTTCCTCAAGTTAGCTCTCTCTTATTAATGTTTGCTCAATTGTGAGATCAGACCATAAATCAGCCCAAAAAAGGTCACTTCTTCTTACAGTAAAGTATCTCTCATTCACAAATTGTCTAAATTCGTCAAGGGTCATTTTCGATTTAAGGCGAAACATATCAACAAAGTACAAATGAGCAGCATTCTGTATACTGACAATAACCGCATGCATAGAGGAAGGGTATACTTCTCTGTACACATGTAAGATGGCCTTCCTAGTCTCCCAAACGTTCTCGATCCTATGAAACGCTTTATTATTGTCACCATCTTATAATATTGCACTCACAGTGCAGAAGTTGGACCATTCAAACTTTCCAGTTCTGTAGCCATCTTCAACTGTATATTAGCCAAGCTCTCATTTTTTTTCACTTGTTACATCAGTTAATATCTCATTGTGAAAATCTACTATCGAGTAACC
>VTPC01090283.1:9943-123330 GCA_011009095.1 Ignelater luminosus | reverse complement strand
ATTATAGTGTAATGCGGAATGCTTAACTTTAAGAATCCTACTTAAAAGCTTTTTTTAAAATTTTTTGTACTTAGAATTATTATTATTATTACTATTATTATGCTAGCGTACTTGTTATATTCAGGAAGCCTTAAGACTCTGAGAAAGAGATAAAACTCAGCATTCAGTCACTCATGTCAAAACATTCCTGGATCACTAGCAAGCTTCCTCTTCGCGGACAGGTTTTCAAGATTATTTGGTATTTATTACACGTTTGTTTCGATTTTTGGATTCGTTTTTATTATTAGTACGATTATATTTTAGAATTTTTAAAACCTCACACATCGATTTTTATTGCTTTGTCATAATCTAATTTTGAAGATTTTCTTAACTCCATCTAGCGCCTCTTTTCTTAAGTTGATATAATTGATAATTCTTTTCCGTTACATGCGGTTAGTTGTTTCATCTTTTGTAAACATTTCGGCTATCTTAATTGTATTTCTTTGTTGTATTGCAACGCTCAATCAATCCTGGTTAAGAATCGCAATCTTTTTCTATTTTAGTTTTTTTATTACGCCTTTCTCTGCTTTAGATCTTCTCGTTATCCTTATTATTTACCTTTAAACACTTCAAAGTGGTATTTTGGGGCTGGAAACTGTTTTCCTGTGGCCTTAATTGCTGCGTTCCTCTACTTTTAATTTGTTTGTGCAAGTCAGCTATTATAGTGGAAATCCCAAGATGTTTCCAGTAGTTTATAGAAATTATCTTTTATATTAAGATAATACTGTGTGAAATTTTATTTAGAAAAGTGTAAAACTCAACAAGCTCATTCATGATAAAAGTTCCTATCAATTTTCTCCGTCCATTATCAAACTATTCGATTTTGTCACGATCTACACAAGGAAAAATTAAATTTTGTTTTTTCAGTATGAAAGTAAGTGTTAGTGGAGATAGTAAGACCTAAGGCAATATACCACTGCCACCGCCCATCAAGGTGAGCAACATTAATGATTTCAATATATTCAGGTCACAAATAAAAAGTGTAGTGGCAAAACCAATACACTTTAAAGCTGTGTCTAACAATGATATCAACATAACCGTTGATGACGAAACTGATTACCGAAAAGTCAAACAATGGCTCATAGAAATAAAAGAAGCTAACAAAGGAACAACTAACAGCCCATTTAATAAGTTAGAATTCCATACCTATCAACTTAAAAATGACAAATGGTACAGAATAGTGATCAGAGGTCTACCAGCGTCAACCAAGCATGATGACATCAAGCAAGACATAAATGTCTTAGGTCATGAAGTAGCTGTCATCACTCCTATCGTCCAGAAGTCTATAAACAAAAGCGGAGAAAACACAAATAAGGTATTTCCATTGTTTTATGTCGATCTTGTGCAAAAGGAAAACAACAAAGAAATCTATAACATCAAAGAACTTGTCGACTGCAAGATAACCGTAGAACCGCCTAAAAAAACAATAGTATTCCCCAATGTACTAACTGTCAGCAGCTTGGACACACAAAAAACTTCTGCAGCAGAGAAGTCAAGTGTGCTGGTAAACACCATACAAGAGAATGCAAGAAACAACGTAATAGTGTAGCAACATGTGCACTTTGCAATGAGAAGGGACACACAGCCAACTATAAAGGATGCGCAGTGTATCAAAAGAAAAAGAAAGAACTGCAGTCAAAAAAAACTACAGCGGTACAACGGTTGCAGCAAGTAACTAACAAGCCACACAAGCCTGTAACGCCACATACCATGGTACACAACGAACCACAAGAACCAGTAAAGCCTTCAACCTCTGGAACCTACGCTAATGCCACCAAAAAGTCCAACGACAAACAAACTGAAGCAAAAAAACAAAAACCTGCAAGTGACGAGCCTACCATCAGCGACATTATGAAAATGCTCACCGAATTTCAGACTGAAATGAGAAAGAATTTTAGTCAGTTATTCAAGAGGGTGGAAAACTTGGAGATAACCAAAATACCCCAAACCAAGTCAAGCAGAAACAAACATGAATAATCCGTTCCTGTGCATTATAACGTGGAATGCAAATAGGCTCAATCAAAGAGCCCAAGAACTAGAAATCTATCTGCGAACAAACAATATAGACATAGCTCTCATTTCTGAGACACATTTTTCAAACAAAAATTTTATCAAAATACGTGGCTATGACTCCTACTGGACTACACACCCAAGTGGACGGACTGGAGGAGGTACCGCGATCATAATCAAAGAAAATATTCAACATTATGAACGAGAACACATTCGCGAACCTTACATTCAAGCGACTGTCATCACAATCCAACGAAATGGAGTTGACCTTAACATAGCTGCAGCATATTGTCCACCTGGACATACCCCAGCAAGAAATGACTTCATCGACATCTTTAATCCTCTCGGTCCGAGATTTATTATCGGTCGCGACTACAATATCAAACATACAGCATGGGGATCAAGATTAATATCACCTGGAAAAGGTAGAGAATTATTAAGTGCTATTAACCAACTAAATTGTGATCATCATTCCTCACGCAGACCGACCTACTGGCCTACAGATGTGAGAAAGACACCTGATCTATTAGACTTCTTTATATCAAAGGGAATTGGATCAAATTATATTGAAGTAGAAGGCAGTGATGATCTAACATCAGATCATACCCCAGTCCTTCTATGCCTCAATGCAAATATTATCAAAAAGAAAAGAAAAACTAATCTCACAAATAAGTATACAGATTGGGACATCTTCAGAGATAAACTGGAAGAGATAATCAATTTAAAAGTAAACTTGAAATCTAAAAAGGACCTAGAAAGGCAATCTAGGAATTTTATTGCGAATATCAAAACAGCAGCAAGAAAAGCTACCCCTGAAGCAAAAGAAACTCCCATATGTGAAATAAAATATCCTGCTAGTATTAGGGAAAAAATTAAAGAAAGAAGGAGAGCCAGAAGGATATGGCACACTACCCGAAACCCTACTGATAAAACAGAATTCAACAGAATAAGCAATCAAGTCAGAGAAATGATTAATACATACAAACAAAATTGCCTCGACGAGTACTTAAATAACCTCGGACCGGAAGTGGACAAGGAATACTCATTGTGGAAAGCGACAAGAAGATACAAAAGGCCCGTTACTCGTGTCCCTCCCATAAGAGACACTCAAGGTAACTGGCTACGAAAAAACGGTGAAAAAGCTGAATTGTTTGCGCAACATCTAGCAAATACATTCCAACCACACGAAATACAGTCTGATATCCAAACTATACCAACTTATCAACCAGAAATAGCATTCAAATTGTTCATACCAATAGAAATAGCAAAAGAAATAGATCAAAATCTCAATCCAAAAAAGGCACCAGGGATCGACAAAATATCACCTGGGGTGTTCAAAGAACTGCCAAGGAAGGCCATTAGCATGCTTACATATCTCTTCAATGCCTGCTTACGCTTGGAATACGTTCCTGAGTGCTTCAAGATGGCACAGATAATCATGTTAAAAAAGCCAGATTTCACTTCTTCCAACAATCTCAAAACTATTCGAGAAACTATTTTTAAAGCGTCTTAAGCCTTTAATAAACATCCCGGACTTCCAGTTCGGATTCCGAAATAAACACTCAGCTATCGATCAAGTACATCGAGTCATCAAAGTCATTGAACGAGCTTTTGAAGAAGGGAAATATTGCTCTGCAGTATTCCTTGATGTGTCGCAGGCGTTTGACAGAGTGTGGCACAAAGGTTTAATCCTCAAGATGAGTAAAATGCTACCCAAAAATTACTGCAGATTGCTAGAATCATACTTAGCTAATCGGCAATTTCGAGTGATGCAGCAGGATGCCAAGTCAAAATTTTATCCAATAAAAGCAGGCGTACCGCAGGGAAGTGTGTTGAGACCCCTTTTGTACCTGCTATATACTGCTGATATTCCAACATCAGATGAGACATTCACCGGAACCTTTGCAGATGATACTGTAATCATGGCGGTAAATGAATCACAATCAATAGCAGTTGAGAAAACTCAACGCACACTGAACAATATCAACAGATGGAAAATCAAGCTTAACGAGCTGAAATCAGTCCACGTCACATATACGCTGCGGCGAAGAAATTGCAGTCTAAGAACATATCTCAACCTCAAGCAGAATCAGCAAAATATCTTGGGCTTCATTTAGATTCAAGATTAAACTGGAAACACCATCTAAGAAAAAAAGCTGAACAAATTCGCATTAAACAACGACAAATGTATTGGCTGGTTGGACATTATTCTAAAATGAATCTTCATTGTAAAAGAACTATTTATCTATCTATATTCAAACCGATATGGATGTATGGGATACAACTTTGGGGTTGTGCACATAAATCTAATCGAGAGATAATACAAAAATGTCAAAACAAATTCCTGAGGATGATCACCAACGCGTATCGATACGTAACCAATAACGAGATACATAACGACCTCAATATACCCACGATAGAGGAAGTCATCAAGGAACGAGCCAATAAACATGAGATTAGACTTCTCAATCATCCAAACGTGGAAGCAATTCAATTATTGGACACAACCAATGAAAGAAGAAGACTGAAGCGAACAAAACCGCATGAATTATGTAGATAAAAGACGTAAAGAGTACTATTGGCAACTAAGCACTGGTTTAGTATTTCCACATAAGTCTTGTTTAATATAAACGCAATTCATCTGTACTAATAAATTAATTATATTAAGATTGTAGTAGTCATACCTGAATAAAGGTGTTTTTTTTAAAAAAAAGTAAGACCTTTCTTTCAAGAACAATAACTGTTTATTTTCCTGAAATAAATTTATATAAGGGCATTTGTATCATTGACGGGGTTTATAAGAGGGTTAGTAAATGTTTGTTTGTGCTTTTTATCTATTAATTGTTGAGTTATTAAATATTTCTTTCAACTTTTTGTTTATTTATTTTAAGTTGTTTAATAAAAAAAGGTAATACTTAAATGTAGTTTCTCGATGTTTGCCTTTTGCTTGCTAATATTAAAAATTAATAATGAGCTTTTCCAATGTTTTGTTAAAGACTTTTGTATAAGTTGTGGTCTTAATTGTAGTACTAAAGGGTAAGCTTTCTTAAAAATTATCGTAATTCTTTCTGACTTTGAATGTAACGAGGTAAAAGTATTTACTAAACATCCTGGCATCCCTCATGCCCTAGATGACCACACCAAATTATATTTTTCAAAGTTGAAGGTACAATCCTGTACCTGCTGTTGCAGAACTTACCGCCTGAAATAGACTATTTGCATTACATGCGTAGCAGCTCCTTTTTTAATTCTCCGTAAAGGATTTCTGCATATGATAACTTGATTAGTTACCTCCTCTGAGGCTAAAGTCTGGGTTTGCTTTTAGGAGTTTTCAGATAACTTTCTCCGACTGTCGCTTCCAAAACTTTTGGGAAACTTGACTCCAGTCAGAGAAGTGTTGCTCTGATGATGAATCCTTGTTGATTCTGGTACACTTCTCATGAGTTTCTCTCTCCATAAGTATTTTACTTGTAATATTTAAAAAGTTAACGATCAGAAAAATTTTCTGTTTCATTCAGTTTTACCAGCAACGAGTGATTTCAATCTTTGCAAAGATTGGATTTTATTTTTCTTTAGTAAGACATCTTGAATATTGAAAAACTCCCTGCTACTTTATTTTTGGAATAAATCTTACTAGACAGCAATTTTCATGAGAGTCATGCCACTGAGATGAAAGCAGCCACTTTTCGATAATTTCAAAGTAAACGATTAGCTATAATTTGTTAGAATTGCGCAATAGTTTATTACCAGACATAATTATATTATTGATAAAAGTACGATGCCGCTTTTCTTATTGCTCAGGATGTTTTCTGACGAGCGTCCAACATGTCAGTGGACCATTACTACAGGTCACTTGTTTCCCTATTCTTGAAATTTCTTGATGTAAATGTTCTTAGTGCTTGCAGTTGTCAGGACAGAAATTCAAGTGGGGATGGAGAAAGTTGGGGATAGCCAAATCTGTGATACAGAAACATGACGTCATTGAAGTTAGTTGACAACATAAGAAACATGTCCTTCTTTTTTTATCTTGAAGCAAGTTGTGAAACATCTCGTCTTCCAACAGTTTACAAAATAAAAATTTTTCATTTATTGAAGAAATTTGTCATTCAAGTAATTGAAAGTTGATTCAGTCCGGTTGATAATTTTTACAAAGTCTTTCATCAAATCTAGTTTGATATATACACGAACATTAGCAAGATTTTGTACAGATCTACCAGTGGTAGAGGTTGCACATTTTTTTCTACCTTCAGAGATTTTTCGAGTCCAGTCCTCTTACGTAGTAACATAATTGTTGGTTGTCTCTGTTTTCAAGTTACCACAGAAATCCCAGTTTCTTTCATGCAAACAGGTTTCCAACGGAAATGGACAGCAACAACACCAAGTTGTTTGATACCGTGAACCTTCGACAGTCTTTCAATACCGTTACGGAATAAAAAGTCAGCTTCTTTTCTGAAGCATGGTTGAAGCTGCTCATTACGAGCACAAAACGAAATCATTAGGGTGTCTTTCTTAAGAAGATTTAATTGTTGAAATCTTGATCCCAGTAACTCTTCTTTGGTCATGGACAATTATAGATCGCAAACAAAATCGTTCAGCTCTTTTTGGGTTATGTGCGGCGTGGTTTATTGAATATCATTAGACGCCTCGTCGTTTGGAGGCCTAGGATGGTATATTGCTTGGATAAGTTACTGTCTCTCCTTTTTTTCACGATGCCTCCAGGTACAGTTGATATCATTAAAAAGTAGCATGTGTGATTAGTAAACTTCCTCTAGAGATTACGAACAGCAAAGAGCATCGCCAGTCACTTTGGAGGGAGAGGGAGAAGGAGAGTTCACCCTATTTGGGGTCTCTTTGCTAGAAATGGCTCAAACTTAAAGGTTGGCCACTAGGATATCACTGTTTTCTTTTAGGTAATGAAATTCTGGTGGTGAATAATAATAGAGGAAAGGATGACTGCGGAAAAATATATTCAGTCTTGGCGGTTTGTCGATGAATATGTTGGGCGTCCGCAATGTGTACAGACAGAGGAGGCGGCAAGAAACGGACGGCACGTTAAATAACATTTGAAGATTATACTAATCGATCTTGCCATTGTGTTGGTGATAATAAAACGGCAGCTTAGCGCCTCCGAAGGGATAAAAGGTGCCTACGTGTAACCTCGATGGATGTTGAAACAAACGCCGTTCTGTAAGGCTCATGATAAGGGTTAGATACGTATTGACTGCCTCGGGTGAGGTTATTGAATGCTAGAAATTGTAGAAGTGAACAAATACGGAGAAAGAGAAACTGTTGATTTTGAAAAATTGATTCATGCGGTATGCAAAAGGTTTTCAAGGCCGCACCTTCACAAGCGCACGCTGGGAGAAGGAGCTCGCTAGTAGCTGGTAGGAATAAACGGTGGCAGAAGCAGGAAAGAAACTTCGGGTCAGCAAACCTACTATGATGTATGCGGACACCCGCCTCAGTAATCGCGCTTCTCTTCCACTACCACTTTGGAAGATTTCTTGTAGGCCTGGCTTTGGTCCCCAAACTCTTTCTCTGATTTGCTTTTTGCTGATTTGAAAACAGCTGTGTATTCGACACACCAAAAGAAATTCATGGAGTATAGCTGCCAAAATGAGTCACGAACCGATTACAAAGTCCAAGCTAAACTAGCAAAAACTAAGAAAACTAAAAAAATACCTTACTGGTTTTGCGACAGCATGCATTATTTAAAGCACTTACTGTCTATAAAAAAATAAAAGCCAAAAATGCAATAGAATAGACCATGAGGACGGCTACTGTGCAGTTTCAGAAAAAAAGATTTTCAAAAATGGGAATGACTCAAAGTCACTTGATGCTTCCAAAAACATCATGGAATGTATTGGTAAGTGTCATTGTACTTACACGTTCAACAACCAAAAGAATATACGTATATGGTGGGTATTACAGAATTGTTTGGTATTGGGTAATTTTCACAATTTGAATAATGAAATCTGCAACAAAATTTCTTCTACATATGAACATGTGCACAAAATCTTCTGTTGATCTTCATATTCCTCAAGAAGCAAAAATTTGTCTGACATGAAAATTTAACTCTGAATGGGCTAAACAATTGTAATTTGTAAAATTACTCTACTGGGTTGAATTGCGCATTGCTAAATCATCAATATCTCCTTCCTACTCCAGAAGAGATTTTTTTTAAAGATAAATATATTTTAAAATATACAGTGCGTCCAAATGTTTTAAGCTTGTCACTTTAAAATAATGAGTATACACAAAACCCATTTTATCAGATCTTGCTATAAATTAAAGAGTAAATATTTTGAAAAATTATTATTGTTATTAAACAAAAAACATATTTTTATAAAAGTAACGGTATGTTTGAAGAAAGCCTAACTTCTGAATATGAAATTACAAAAGCTAGCTCACATAATAAATTTCTCATTAATATGAAAAGCAAATTAGACTATGAAGAGGCTAATATGTACCATAACAAAAGCAAAGCTGCTTAACATAAATTAAGTAGTGTCATAAGTGAATATCAACTAAAGGATAATAATTATTACGTGGTCGTTAATTAAAGCCTACAAATTCTGACAAGATTAAGCGGCTCTCTCTAGCGGTAAAGTGGTGCAACGTGCACAGGAACTTTACCGGTTCAACACGCTGCGAATTTAAATTATGAGCTTGAAAACGCTTTGATGGAACTAACCTGACACTTTTTTTTATTTTAGAAATTTGTATTATTAATAAAAGTTTTAATAACACATTACCGTAACTTTCCAGACTGACACTTATTTCATTTTTCAGTACTCACAGTCAGTCAGAAAGATAACACAAAGATGAATGTACCCATGAAGGTGAAACGGTGTTTTTCAAAACGATTTACATTTCATTTTCTCATAAAGTTATAACTTGATTGTTTTTTTGTGTAACTAGGCAAATGTTTAGTTTATTTGGCACATTATAATGAGAGAGTGCAGTCATGTGAGAGGTTTAATTACATGAGCGCTGTAATTAATTTGCAATGGTCGTGTTACAAATTGGACCCGTGTATTTATTAGAAGGTTACAATTTAGTGCTTTTTGTTGTTTTAGAAACAAACTTTAACGAAAATTAGTACAAAATGAATTTAACTTTCACGGGAACACACATTGTAACTTAAGTAAACACTCTTTCAATTCGTATATATACATACACTCACGGTCGGTGTGCTTTCGGTTGTTGATTCTTTACTTATTTTGATTCTGCTTGTACACTTTTAAAGTTCCGTCTTTTGTAGTAAACTGAAAGTGGAATGAAATAGAAAAATTGATATTTTGGTAAAAAAGTATTTTCCAATTTACGAATATTAAATAATGTCATTAACAAAAAGCTTTAAAATTAATCTTCAAAAAGATATACGTAGATTTATTTTAAAACTTTAGTGTGGCAGCAAGGTGCTTAAAACAAACAAAAACAAATATGTAGATTTGCTAAAAAACCACACAAACAAATTGTTGAAGTACAAAGTTAGCCTGCCATTAGTTGCATTCTACAAATTCGCCTTGTCTTCATACATCTGCCTGTTTTATCCTCTCAAAGTGAAATTTTGCGTTTGGTTGTCCAGACTACCGTCATTACTACTGGTTACTGCCAGGTTTCCCCTATACCATTTTTGATTTTTTAACAAGCGTTCCCAAAAGTTCTGCTTTCCTGTCTCATAACAAACCGAAACACGCTTTGCTATTGGAAATCCTAACAGATGATAATATCGACAAGGATTATAGAAGATCCGGCATTGATATTAAACATTAAAGTTAAAAAAATTGAGAATTGAAAAAATAAACCACCTACCCCGACGATTCCCGCTGGGATGCAGATCTGATCGTAGCGAGAAACAGATGTAATAAATTAATTTTGCAAAAGCAACAAAATTTTTAATAAACGTTCCAACTGCAAAAGCAATAAGTTCAAAAAAACCAGAAGCAATAAACGCTTACGATCTGAACAGAAGCTAACCTGTAAACACGAAATTCATCTAAAAAAAAAACTCGCCACATGATCTCCATCATCCGATGATCTAGAAAATTTAAAGTCTCTGGGTAACTAATCAGTTATCACCAGAATATATCAACATCCAACATACTATGAAATCCATCCTACAGCGAACTCCACCGTTCTCACTGTAAAGACGCAAAATAAAATTTGCCAAGTATCAGGGTAACCACCCATACTTCAACAACCTTGAAAGGTTTATGATAACGAGCCGTCGCTTCAGATCAGAAACCACAAAAAATCCAAATTGAACAACAAAGATCCCTACAAAGTAATGTAAAAATGGCATTATAAATACATAGGTAAAGGCAAATACATAAAGAAAGATTCACAACTGTAAGTAGGTTAACATACGCGTTTAAGATCATGGAATTGAAATTGCAGTAGAACAAAAGTAAAAACCTATACCAGCCATCAAGCAAATTACGTTTAAATAGCTAAAGGAAACATCACTTAGCCATTTCTATCAGAGATCACCAGGAGAAGAGTATCTATGGTTGTAGCAATAGCTGCTGCGAGATTAAAGTGGTGGCGTCGTCTGTTGTGTCCTCGAAAGACCGACACAACCCGTAGCAATAACGATTTTTAGGCTCTGGCCACAAGAATACTGTTATTCACCAGCTACCTCGATAAACGCAATTCCTCCCCAATTAATTATAAAAAAACTTTGGATCTTCTAAAAAAGAAAAGACCAGGTCTTTGAAATCCTACCCAACCCCTAAAAAAACTTAACCCTCTAATGGAGAACAAAAGACAGTACAACCTTAGATAATCACGGGAAAGGCAGGCTTTCACAAAACGAAGGCAGGCGACCAACAAGAAGCTTCCATAAACCAGCAAAGAAGTGCAACTCCACTTAGAGCAGAAAAAGAACACAAGGTTGTCTGTAAGGTGCAAGGAACCAACTTTATAATGTAGGGTGTTGGTTCGCCAACGTCCCCGATTACAAAATTACAACACATATAGAAAAATAAGGACACATTGATGTTGCAATACCCTCCCAACAAACTCCCGCTAGATTTTCACAACACCGAGGTATTAAGAAAAAGACTAAATGAAACTGAAAGAGTAGAGAATACAAAATAGCATAGCAAAAAATTAGAAGGAGAGCGGAACATCCACACATACTGGCTCAAATACAGTAGGGTACGAGCACAAAAGAGAAAAGAAGGAGAACCTGGAATGAGGAATGGTTGAGTCTAGCCCCAAGAAACCAAGGAGTGGCCGCAAAAACAACTGTTTACTCGATTCTCCACTTTATAAGGTAAGGTCTCTAGTGGAGCTGGCACACGAAAGGAAAGAGACACAAAGCTCACCTTTAATGTTAGGGACTGATGACCAAGGAATCTAAACAGTGCTCACACTGTTACATAACCAACCATCCTATCGAAGAACTTAAATAAAATTTAATAATTATCTACATAGCAGAACCCACCTAAAAGCGTAAAACGTTTGAACAAATTAAAAGAAATGACACCTGGAACAGCAAGTACAGCTGCTACTGAAACCCAGCAGATTCACCGTGACTAAATACTCCATCACGGTTCCTAGTGACGCCACCCATCATCACAACCAAATCGTACATACAAGATGATATAAATTACTAAATCATGCTTACCACAAGCATGGACTCTGCCTTCACCGACATTCTTGTAGGTACCTGCATAGAAAATGAATCAAATCTCTTATTTTCACCAACTCTCAAACATTTAACATGTGAAACAAACATTCCTTCCCTTACTTAACCAAACTAATTAGAAAGCCACTCTCCAATGCATAACTAGCAAGAATCAGAAGCAAAATTCGCCTCTCAGCAACCTTAAACCTGATCACACAGCATTCTACCGAGTACTCCTTATCAGCGCCCAGCTAGAGCAAACAACTCAGCGTCACGCTAAATACGCGGCTAGAAGGAAGCCAACCGACTCGGTCATTCTCGAATCACTTAACAGATCGCTCAGGTTTACGCTGAGAACCCACTCTACAAGAGTAAACCTTAGCAAAGAAAATAGCAAACAAAAAACCAAAACCAGAACAGGGTTTACCAACATTCTCTTAATAAGAGAGAATTCTAACAAAAAAATCTCACCCGAAATTATAAAAAAAACAGCACAGATCAGTGTGATAGTTGTCAGCCGCAAGCGACCACTCCGTCACCCAACCAACCTCCCGTTGGAGAAGACCTGAAATAAACTAAAACCGAATAAGGCGGAGATGTTCCATGAAGACAATAGCATGAAATAAATCAAATCACGAGCACGATGACGGGGTCCAGTGGTGAAGTAGCCGCTCCGCCGCCCAACCAATCTCCCAATGACGAGACTACCTAACAGGCCAGCATCCTCTGATGGGTTGAAGGTTACCGATGTAAAATCTTCCCAGGATAAACTAATCAAATCGTTCACCAAGGGGGTTGATGACTTGGTGTACTACACATTCCTCATCACTTGGGGAGTTGATAATATCGCCACAGAGCACAAAAAGGAGTGACATTCCTTTTAAGGATGTTCTCCCACACTAAAGGAAGAAGACCTCACGAAAAGATGTTTCCTATAAGAGGAACGATCTAAAATGGAGCAAGTTGATCTAGCAACCTTCTTCTTGGGCGTGGTCGGAGAAAAGGTTTTAACATCACAAAGCGACTTTTGGGCTTAACAGGTTTTGCAGGAGTGCATGACGTTGCACAACCACCTATTCCAATCCCCTTTGTCCGTTGATGCGACCATACTTGGACGAGGAGTTTGGGCGGAAATTTGGACTCGCTTAATCGAGAGAAGGAAGACTGATGAGACCGGGGACATAACTCGGAAGTTACAACTTGAAAGTTACACCTGTGAAGACCTCGCAGATTTAACCCCCTCTCTACTCCCTACGATACTACTCTTCTCACTTCCCGATTTAAAATGGGGCTGATACACAATCTCGGGAAGTGAAAATTAAGCCCTGCGATTGATATACATGAGAAGAAAAGACGGACTCGGACGCACAAGAACTAGACGAACTATGTTCCGTAAAATCTATTAAAAGGGGATCTAACCCCGGAGTTTCTGTCACTTCTGACAAGGTAATGAGGAGTTCCTCACTAGAACCGTTGGTGGTGTAACCAGGAGATCGTCTCCGTACGACTAACGAAACGCTAGAATGAGTGTAAATTGAAGCAACATCAAACAAATTTGGCCGCTTCTTGCCAAGGATCGGTATCTCCTTGAGGATCTGCTCGACTCTATCGTTGAAGACGCAGCACTTAGCAATCAGTCCCTGGTATATTGGATTTGTCTAATGATCCGCTAGCCTATCGTTAGCGTCGACCTATAACTCCTTAATCATTTTGAACTGGTAGTTATTAACATCCCTAGTGAAGGTGTCGAGCGCCATACCTAATTGCCGTACGTGAAAACAACAGTTCTCCAGCTCCATCTTTGAGTCGGTCAACCAAGACATGACTTTTAAAGTTATAAAACGGGCGGGTCGTTACGCACAACGCTGTTTGAGCCAGATTGAAATTGTTCTTAGGCTGTTTTTATCTGATCATGCTTTTTGTCATCTTTATACAAAATACTGTACTAGATGTATTTCTTAGCTGATGATCTTTTTCTGCAACTGCTTTTGTTAGGGTCTCTGGAGAATATACTTTGCTCGGCGCTTCTCTGAAAGCTTAGACAACAACGTTTTCTTTTTATTTCTGAGAAATGATGAACGTTTTGTCTCCTGGGAAACACTAAGTCTACATCAAGGAATCCATTTCTTAAATTGGTGCTTCTTAAAGGTATTTCTCTTCTATTTTTCCAAGACATTTCCATATGCGAAAATCTAGGCCCCCAAATGGTAAACTTTGAAAGGTTCGATTATTAAAGTCATGGTTGAATCAAAATTTTGACCTTCTATAGCCTACTTACAAGAGGAAGATATCAGCAAAACTGAACTATCTGCGATGGCCTAAGATGGTATTTCGGCCTGCTCCAAAACGTAAATACTAACAGACATGGGGGTGTCCTTTATTAGCTTTCTTAAGAAAACTAAGTAGAAACATGTAGCAGTTTTAGAAAAGTTAAAAACAAATACAGGTCGGGCTCCATTGTACACTTTTAACATCATTAAGAGAACCAATTTTCTTTTAAAGACTTCTTTTCTTCAGGGAAACAAATGATACGCTTTGAAGCCGTTGACAAGAGTATTTCTTCCAACTGTTGACTGCTGATTAAGACTGTTGCAAATACTTCTTTGATTAACGTCTGCTCTAAGTGATTTCTCTGCCATGCTACAATACTGTTTTCAGCCAGTTTTAAGCACCATCACTTCCTGTAGCTGCAATATCCTTGGTATTATAATAAACTGTAGTTTTTTTTGCATAAATCGCTTAAATTTCTATCTAGATGTTTGCAATGTATTTATAGAAAATTTTCAACTTTATCTAGTCTGTATCACTTAGACCGATGCCCTAATGTTTAGCTAAAAATTCCTACTATCAACGCAAGTAAATGAAATGTTTCAATATTGAAAAGCAAATTGTGAGCTGTCATCCGGCGTAATCTTCAACAAGTGTATCTGAAAACCGTGATTAGCTTAAAATAAAATTGTTAACTGAAGTACTTTTAGTGGAGTTTGATTGTTTGCATTTTAGTAATGTTTTGTTCGTTTTATTATACAAGTACTATTGCTCCTGGTTTTTCTTGTTTTAACCCTTCTGGTAGGTGAAATTTCGTCTTCCATAGTAACCTAGTGGTTCTTCAGCTGGTTACCTACGGTGTTCTACGAACGGGCTTTCTTTTCTTTATAGTCACCTGCATGCTCTATAGCAACTAAGCGTTTTTCACCCTAAGACCCATAACGCAAATAGGACAATAAAAGGTTTTTTGAATTGAGTAAAACCGGATATCTTACCACAAGAGTAAGAAATCTAGATAGTCAATGGATACAATTGAAAACTAAAGCTATAAATAAATAAATAAAAAGAACTATAAAAACGGAAAAGTCCAGATTGATTTGATTTGAAAAACCAAGATGGGACCACACTTTTACAGTGACCAAAAGAACGGAAAGATCATTTCGAATCAAAATAACGAGTCAGCAAGCGATCGTATAACTTTACCTACAGTAATTTTAATGTAATGAAATTTTAGATGTTTCAATATTTTAATTCCCTTAATAGTACCCAGCATCTCTTCTAGAGTGATTGATGCAAAATAAAATATTTCTACTTGGCAACTAAAGTGCCAACTTGTTGTTGTTGTTCTTGATAAAGTTCAGTTTATTTGACATTTTGAATCTTTACATCAGATGTCTAATAATTGAGATTTGGAAAATCTACAGCAGCAAAGAACTAAATGCCAACACAGATCAAGATGCGTCTTGCAACATGAAATCTGCGGTGATCCAGAGCAGTCAGGCTTTGCCCTCCACTAAACTTCTTGAGTCAGTCAAATAGTACTGATAGGCCGTACAACAGGTGGTGGTTCAAGCCCAGGCTTTTCAATCTATTAAGGTGTGGCTTTCGTATTTCTAGTTTTCATTCTTTCTTCCCTTTACTGCTCTTGGTGTCACCGACTGTAACCATTTAGAACAAAGATGACACCGTTTACCACAAGACAACCACCACTCGCCACTTTTAACCTGGCTGCAGAGAAATGCCAGTTCTTAAATGACTACCGGTTTCTTCTGAATTAGAAACCAATAATTAAATGGTTATAGAAATATGACAGGAATAGAGAAAAAAAATAAATGAAGAAAGTGAATAACAGTGAACGAAATAAAAATTTAAAAAAAAACGAAATTTTAGAAATACAAAAATTATTGCAAAGAAAAATTTATAGATAGGTAAAATATTGGTGGAGGCGCCAAATACCAAACAAAGTTTCCAGAGCAGGTTAATGACAATTAAATTTTAAGTAATACTGAAAAAGGTTTACACAAATGGAATTCCTGAATTTGCTATTAACTATTGCAGTTTAATTAAGTATTTATTAATTTGTACTTTGACAATTTTGCCAATTTCAGTCTTTCTGTTATAATTTATAGGCTACAACTGCGTACTTATATGAAACACAACGCAGCGTGGGTTTCTGTTGCGAACTCATTTTACAGTTCAAATTATTTTACATTTAGCCACTTTGGGGAGGATATTAGGGCAGTGTTCAGAAAATTGCATTTTTATTTGAGTACGTACAGCTTGGACCCCTCGGGCGTAAGCGGATACGCCTATGTCATCAAAAAAGACTAAAAGTCTCTTTTTTCACACAATTAAAAGTGGCACGGAACGGTAAATGAAGTAGGGAAATTGCTTTTCTTGAGAAAACCTGTTAATTTTCATGCAAATATGTAATTTAGCGCATAATAGCGAAGTTTAAAATTATGCAAACTCTAAATAAACAGTAAATTAAGAAGTAGTCGAACAAAGTTTGAAAAAACATTTAAAAATGCTAATTTAAATTGACATTGGGAAATGAGCTGTGCTAATGCGGAGTAACGGAAGATTGATACGAAGTTTTACCAACTTTAGAATAACAAAATCCCCCCACAAATTGAATACGCCTTACTACTCTGCCGGTTTAGTTCGAAACAATAATATTTACTTTTTAAATTTATAGAGCTGTTTTCCACATGAATAATTTAACTACATCAATCAAAATTTAGAATGACTTTCTTACGCTGGCAAGTGTTTTCCGGCGAATCTGGAATTCTGCCTCTCCTATACTCAATAGTAAATAATAGTAGCAGTTGAAATATTTTAACAAAAACACAAAATAATTTATCGAATTTTGATTTGTTGTTTTCCTCCTCCGCTTTCATGTGTATTATTATGACAATCGGAAAGTGTTGCTTTTGATACATAAACAAAACTGACAAAAAACATGTTTTTGATCCCTACAGTTGTTCATAGAGCTAAATTATATCTGCCTGTAGGTGTAAGTGCGTGCGTGTATACGTGTGTGGGAGAGTGAGCGTTCCTTTTCTTGCAGGTAACGTTAAGAAGAGATTGTTAAATCTAAGCTATCAAAATTGCATAAATAATAAATGCATTAGCATCAAAGCAAGTCCTTAAGATCTCATCTTTAGGGTAGAAATTCAATTAGATTTTTAATTAGACAAATAATCACTTAATAGTGTAGTGGCCTTAAGTTGACAAATCTGATTGGAAACTTCAGCTTTAAGACAAGAAAGCTACAAGATATGCGCAAATAAGCATAATAAAAATAAAATAAACTGGCAAATAGACTTGTCATGTCCAATATATCAAGTAATGTAACAAGATACGTCTAATACACTCAAAACATTGTCAGTTATTTATTATTTTCTGTTTTCAAGCGAGGTCTTTGTAAAGTCAGGCTAATTTAAAACTTAGCTTTTAGATCCACTTTTTATATAGAAATAATCGGCTTATATTTATAGCATCTTTTTTGAGTAATCACTCATCATTTATAAGTCAAATCTTATCTTATGGTATTTATATTTCTTTTATAAAACCAAATTTTCATTAATTAAACAAGAAGAAATTTTTAATAATTTAGAAAGACTTCGATTTGCTTTAGCTTACCTTAGGGTGCTTTCGCTTTTCATAAATTGCATAGACAACAACAACGTGAATTTAAGTTTTCATTGGTCGTAGCGTTTACTGATATTTCTCCCAGCAGCTTTGAGATTCTTCAAAACTGCTAAGTTGGTCCGCTTAGGACATGTGCTGTTGGTGACGCTCCTGTGAGGTCTCCGGTTAGTTTTATCAGCTTACTGATATATTTGGCTGTATCGTATCCTGTGCCTAAAAGTTAGTGTGTAGTAATGACTTTCTCTTCATACATATATTTGTAAAAAAACTTAGAGGAATTATTTAGCTTCATTTGCTTTAATTCTTATTTAACATCCATCAAGTTTGCTGCGTCACGAGCTCGTCATTTCCTTAATAGATTGAAAAGCCTGGGCTTGAACCACCACCTGTTGTACGGCCTACCAGTACTATTTGACTGACTCAAGAAGTGTAAAGTCGCTTAGAGCCCTACATGGGCCAAAAGTTCCAGGCCTGGCCTGACCCGGACCAACGGGGGATAAACTTGACGCGGCCCGCAAGAAACCTGGTGACTGCTTGATCGGTCCGGGAAACCCGAGAACTCCAAACGGCCTGGGAGGATCAAAAGGGACGAACGGTCGGACAGGTCCGAAAGGGTCCAACTGTACGACAAGTACTAGAGGCAGGTCAGAACAGCCTGAGAGGGCCAACGCAAGCTTGTAAAGCTCGATAAATTCTTACTGAGACCTGGCTTGACGTAAACCCGAGCTTTAGACTGCACTTCGCAAAGTCCTGGAAAAATTCGTCCAGTGCAGTATGAAACTCTTTTGCTTCGGCTCAGCATAAAAGTAGTGCTCACTTGTCTGTACGAAAATAACGGTTGTTTGATTCAGTAAAAAAAGTTCTCGGCTCAGCCCGAAAATCCTCCCCGTCCAAGTCGGAGAATTTCTCGACTCGGTACAGTACGAAAATCCTCTTCGTCGGTTCAGTACAAAAATCCTCTTCGTCGGTTCAGTATGAAGATGATTCTTGTCCAGGTCAGAAGGCAAATAGTCTGTTCGAATTGATACAAACCAGATTTTAGTCCAATGAAATCATCCTCTTCAGTACAAAAATATCGACCCGAGAAGCCTAACCCACCCAATAAGCAAACACGACAGGTTTCAAAAGCCCGAAATGCCCTAGCAGTCTGACAAGCCCGATAGGGCCAAACGGTCCAAGAGGATCCATAGGTCCAAAGAACCCGACAGGCCTGGGCGGCCCGACAGGCCCGGACGGTCCCTAAGTAAGCCCTTAAAATCCAATACATTTTTACTGAGGCCAGGAGAAGGTCTGGAGAAATCCGTCCGGTGCAGTATGAAAATTCTCCGCTTCGGATCAGTACGAAAGTAACGACCCGAGAAGCCCGACCGATCCAATAAGCAACCTCGACAGATTCAACAAGCCCAACAGGACCAAACGGTCCGAGAAGATTGATAGACCTGGGCTGCCCGACAGTCTCGGACGGCCAGCCCCTACGTAAGCTCTAAAAATCCAATAAATTTTTACTAAGGCCTGGCTCAACCTAAGTCAGAGCTTTGGACTCCACTGTTCAAAGATCTGGAGAAATCCGTCCGGTGCAGTATGAAAATCCCCCGCTTCGGATCAGTACAAAAATAACGCCTCGAGAAGCCCGACCGATCCAATAAGCAAGCTCGACAGGTTCAACAAGCCTGATAGACCCAAACAACCTGACAAGTCCGACAGGGCCAAACGGTCTAGGAGGATCGATAGGTCTGAAGGATCCTACAGGCCCGAAGGATTCGACAGGCCCGAATAGCCAAACAGATTTTTAATCTAAGACCCAACCCTACCCAAACCTGAGCAGGCTTTTAAAATCACTTAAATAATACCCTAACCGACCAACCAATGTTTTATACCTTTTCAAGCTCAAACTGTGACCAATCAATTTCCAATCGAAACCAATCTATTTAGCAATACTAAATTTGAAATTGAGCTAATCCAGTTTAAATTGAGACCAATCGATTTTAAATTGGAGCTAATCAACTTGACATTGAGTTTAAATTAATTTCAATCTGACTTTGATTGTTCTTAATTTGCAATTGATTGGTCACAATTTGAGCTTGAGCGGCTGTAAATGATTTTATTTGATTCCTTATATTATTCTGAGGGAAAACATTGACTTATATTTTCTTTATTTTTTATGTGGTCGTCTAACGCGCATTCGGGCGTTGAGCGCAAAACGAGGGGCTTAACTCGAAGTTCAGCAAGCACGCAAAACAGTTCAATAGGACCTCCACCATCGTGGCTGTCTGTCATCAGCCGGACTGCGGAGTGCCTGAGCTTAACCGGCCTGCTATCCTGCGTATTTTTGGGACGTAAAGCCAGCTCCACACTTCATAACCTCAAGTTCTGAGCTTGAAGCTCCTCAGTCCTGATTGTTTCACCGTTGCAGAAAATTCTCCTCTCGGTTGACATCGCACTCCGTATCCCATCCTATTTCATTTCTTGTTTCCTCTCAAATCCTCCGCAGCGCAAACTGCAGGGATTGTGGTTTTGAAAAAAATCGTTTACTCATGCCCTAACTCCCAAAATTTATATCCACGCAACTTACCATCATTGTACAGAAACAACTTCCATAAAATACATTCCAACCTCCAATCCGCCAAGTTATGACAACAGCATTCGTTGAGCAACACAGTACCTGGGATCATCTTCGGCTCATCCATTATCTGCTCAACCAATCCACAATTGCCACGTCAACTTCCATGATAACGATCAACTCTAACCTATCTAACCATCTCCAAAGCCACCGCATTTTTGCCTCCGATACAACATCAACTCCGCCCAGTCCACAGCAAGAATCAAACGTTGCCTTTTAACATTTTATATTACCACTACTGGAAGGCTTGAGAAAAGCTGCATAGTTTCTAAAGCCTGTGGTTCTGAGAAGTGGAATAATTACAACTAAATCGTTAAGTATCCAAATAGACGTTTCTGAAAACAGACGGCCTGTTGAATGTTATAATTATTGCATTGTACTACAAAAATATATTGAATTGTAATTTGTAGAGAAAGAAATACCAACCTTTATTTATTTCAAAATATTGGGGTTTGAACTAGAAGGATTGGCGATTTGGTTCCTAAATGAGGTTCACTCATACTATCTTGCTACTGCAATCAGACCAAAAAGGAAAAATTTGATTCAACAGATTTTAGAATGAAACTTGCGAACGTACACTTCAAATTTTGCTTGACATCATCTTTTCTCATCTCCACGCTGACGTAAGCAATAAGCTAAGAATTGTCCCACATTTACCTACGGACGCTGCTACACACTTAGGAAAAATTTATTTGATGTATGATCTGTGATTTGTTAACTTTCCACCCTTCGGAGAAAGTGTACAACCTGACGGGGTTTTCTCCCGTAGATCATCGTCTAGATTTCATGAGTAGAACAAAACAAAAAAAAATTACAAAAAAGACCCAGCAGAAAATTTAAGTACTCAGAAGGAGTGCTAGAGAATTCTTTACTAGATATAGAGAAAATCCTGCTTAACACTTCATGGTATACACATTACATTTTATCAGCTTCCTTACACTACGATTACAACGTAGGTCTGCCAGTCATTTTTCTTAGTTGTGTAGATGAATGCTGGAACACTAATTCTTTTGGAACCATTAAAACTTGTAAAAACTTAAATCATCTGCGAAAGCGTCAATAAAAATCTGTAGTCACATTACTTCTCACAATCCTTTCTTTATGTTTTCTAGGTTTAGATTATTGAGGATTTGTCATCTTACGCTAGATATATTAAGAAACCACTTATTATCAAATTTTTGGCAAGCTCCATGTTCCCTGTTCATCCTCGAGAGCACACTCAGTCCTTGCGTTATCCTACACAAAATTAATAACTTCATAATGGCATTCACTCTGTTCTCCATTAATCCTTCTTAATGTAGCTATATACGAAAGCTGATCAAATTGGATTTGCATTCTGCATCGGAAGTAACTAGGTTTCATTCTTAGACACTTCAGCCACCCATTAATCTTTTTGAGGTAATTATAATTGGGTTATCTATGGTGACACAGTTTTAATTTGCTTTAGATTAAATAATAATAATTAAATAATAATCCAGATTTTAGCTATAAGAACAAGAGACGATCCCGAGCAAAAATAGCTGTCAAAGGTACGTTACCGAACGCAGAATTAATTTATATTTGCTAGTCGAATTTCTAGAGCTTGTCTTACCGCAAACACATCCGTATCATTTGGACTTGTTTTTACGTAAATCTCATTATGTTAATCGGGACAAATATATAATATTAAAAGACAAAAGAGGCATTTCTCTGTTTTTCTGTATATGGTTAGGAATTCTTCTGTGTGGTGAACAGGAAGACCACGTGGGTGATGGAGGAGAGGAACAGGGTGGTGGTGTCTTTGTAAGTTCGCCATAAAAAACGCCAAAAATTTTCAAAAATCAATTTTGTTTTGAGGCCTATTGCAGGGCGAAGCCCAAGTCATCATTATAGCTAGTTTTGGTCATTAAGTTCAGCGGAGGGTAAAAAATCGACTAGGGGCCACCAAAGGTGGCCTAAGCTCAAGCCCAAGCTGTCATATTTAGTTTAAGTTAAGAAGGTTAGAGGAGATCAAAAGTCGACCAGGGGCTAAGGAAGGTGGCCTGTGCCAGTTGTCATTATATTTAGTTTCAGTGAAGAAGGTTAGAGGAGGGTAAAGCCCGGTGAGGGACAACCGAAGGGGGTCATTGCAAGCAAGTAAACCCAGGTGTCATTTTATCTAGGTTAAGTTATACAGGTTAGTAAAGGACGAAACCCAACTGAGGGTCACCAAAGCTGTCTCTTGCAAGGACGTAGACTAAACAGTCATCGCATTCAAGTTAGGTTAAGAAGATTAATGGAGGGCAAGACCCGGCTAGAGGCATATGCGACTACGTAACCCAAGTCGTACGAGCTGTCCGAAAAGGATTATTGGAGGTCTAAGTCCAAGCACGGGTCATCAGAAGTGCTCTGCTTGATAACATATCCCGATTCATGATCGTATCTTTGGCGCTATTAAGAATGGAATAGAGGACAAAGCGCGATGGGATGCACCGCAAGTGCCAATTGCTGGACACCGCCAGGCTGTTTTGTCAAAGGTTGTTCGTTTCCTACATTATAGGGAAATTACTCTTAAGGTACAGATTTTCCTCTTTTACATTTCATCTGGAGAAACAGCTTTTCGTACGTTACTTCAAAGCGTACTTTGCTTTTCTATTGTGTGGGACACCAGTTCGAAGTACTTTCCATGTCACTGATGGGCGTACAAAAAGGTATATTTGCCTGAATTTAACATTACGTTAGGCCTTTGTCCTGTGTCTCACTGGGTGTTTCTTTCCTAAGAGACTGATATCCAGCTATCTCGCCATCTTTTAGAAAGTTTTCCAGGTGATCTGGATCCCTCAGGTTTGTTGTCTCGTACCACTTTCACTATCTTGACTTCACTAATTTCAGTAGTGTGTTGGCTCTAGTTTGTTTCTTCTTTCTGGACCCCTATCTTGGGGATATTGCACTTCTGTGTAATGTTTTCACTTCTTATATGGTCGCGTATCGTCTTTTCTGCTATGGATTTCAGAAATTTCATTTCGGGGGCTCTTAATGATTGTTTAGTCTTGTAAGTGTCAGTTCTGGTTTCTATATACACAGATCTTGTATATTCTCGTTTTGATTTTTTGAAAATTGTTAAATGTTTGTTTCTCCATATTATATTCCTGAGTGCTCTCGATACCAACGCTGCTTTGTTTACTTGATTATTTATCTCTTGGCTGATGTGACGGTCACTTGTTACATTTACTCCTATGTAATTAAAAGTTATTGTTTGATCTATTGCTTTAGTATTGATTACTAGTTGGCATCTCACAGATTTTTTGGAGGCGGTTAGACATTTTGTTTCTTTAACAGGTACAGCCGTGTTCTACTTCTCGGTTGTGATGTTAAACTTTTGGGGATCATCTTCACTGTTGGTAATTAAGACCACGCCGTCTGCGCAGCAAATTATGTTGAAAATCCGGGTGTATCCTTTCATTGTTTTCATACTTTCTATTAGTTTGTTCATTATCAGTTTGAACTTGATTGGGATTAGGTTTCAGTGTTTGTGAAGATTTTGTCGGTTAGTTTGCCCCTGATTCTTATTTTAGTAAAGCTCTTCTATAATTCTGGTGATTTTTAAAAGGATAGTCTTCTCTTTAAGGATTTCTATCACGTCGTTCAATCTTATTCTGTTAAAGGCCTTAGTTAGGTCAAAGAACAACCTAGAAAAACTGGATTATTGTATTCAACAGCTTTCTCAGCAATTTGTCGGACCACATTGTTGATTCTCAGCTCAATATGCGCACATATTTCTGTTAATATTTAGCCACGATCATTCAGTATGTCTTCATTGAATCGTTTTCTCACACCATCTATAGTGTCATTTCCTAACCTGGCATTCATATCTCCCATAATTATATTTTCTTGTAAAATTGAGAGAGTGTCAAGTTTATCTTGTAATAGTTTGCAAAAGGATTAAAATTTTTTCAAGTGCGTAAGTTGCTAGTAAATGTCAATGTTACTGTTAGTATGCTGTCATTTACTTATTCTGTGGTTCAAATCTTTCGTGTAGCAACATCCCAATCTACGAATTCGCGTTTTGCTAGCTTTCTGTTTGCTGCTATAGACTAACGCGTAGTTTTCATATTTGGCTATGCCTTTTCCTCTACGTCTATTTCGTCGATTTTGTGGTTGTTGTATCACTTCTTGATCTCTTCTACTCCATGATCTTATGTTCCAGCAAGCGAATCGCAAAATTTTTTTCCACTTTCATAATCATCTTTTTTGCGCGATGGTCGTTGTTCCATTTATTCGGTCGGTATCCGAGGCTTACTCTCCAGTTCTTGGAGCGTTTATCTTGTTTTACACAGGGTAGGTTGCTAGCCTTGCCCTCCATTCCTCCTCTTTTGTCCGGGCTTGGGAACGGTTGCAGCAGTCATTGAGCTACTCAATCTACTCACTGACTCAAAAAATTAAAATCGTTAAGGTAATCAACAAATTAAATGCGAGACGGGAGTTTGATTGTGCTGGTTTATGTATAAACACACTGTTCAGCGCGTGTTCACTTTTTACACTCCAAGATCTTGTGGTATATGGTATGAGCGTGTAGGAAATTTTATGTAGAATAATTTTCTGGGATACTATCTTTGAATTTGTTATTAAATAATAAAGAAACGGAGACAGTACATAGTTACACACAGTTACAAGAGTTGTTTTGTAAATATCGCGATAATAACGCTGTCAAGGATAAAGTCGATATTTTTTTCATTTTCTAGAACTTACAAGTTTGCATTTTATTTTCTCCCACATAACAGCATTTCCGGAAACGCGGCATTCCCATTGTGGTAAAAGGTTTAAACACAAACTACTGCCAAAATTGGATGCGGTTTTGAACGTTGCTTTTCGCAACACAATTAAAAAATTGATAAACCCTTCGAAAGCTAAATGAATATTATAGCGTTGGGCTTCTTAGCAGTTTTGAAAATGTTATTGGTGCTCATTTTCACGCGAAAGGATAGTAACAATCTTATGTTTTATGTTAACAAATAAGGTTACCTCTATTCTTTCATCCGTTTAGAAGTTTAAATTTACCATCGTTAGTTTATCTTTTTTCGTCACACGTTCTAGCCAAAAATTGCAAGTTAGATGTTTGTAAAGATTTGGTCTTTATTATCAGTTCAGATTTTTCTATTGAGTATCACTGACTTGATTGCCGGTTGCCTAAACAATTATGTTTTTATTTTAGATGCTGAATTTTCCTCGTACATAAATATACGAGTCTACGCCAGCTTTTAAAATTTCTATATTAGCTCTCGCATTTCATGATAATGCTAATGGTAAAAAGAAACGTTAACGTTAAATCGATATTCTTCACCGACACTTTTAAAACCTGTCTAATATTTACTGAGTTTAAATATGCCAGTAATAGATTCAAATAAATTTAATCAGAAGGGACCACAGCTGGGATAAAATTAGGGTGAGTCGCCACTAATTGATATAGTTTTTCAGTCATTAATGAATATTTCATACCTAAATAGTGGTATGTTACTTTACAAACTATAATTGATTACTGCGAGTCTAAAAATTCAATACAAAATTACCAAATATAATTCAGATTATTTGAAACAATATTTTCATACTCTGTAGGCCCAAGCTTTTTACATCAATTACTTCAATAACGTTAGTAATTCTTTTACAATTAATAGCAGTCTACTTTTAATGTAAATACTGTATGTAAAAATCAATATTTGTTTAACGCGACCATCAGTAAACAAGCCCCGCGGATTTTCCTGAGAACACAAAAAGGTTCCCCCTATTTTTCTGGTTAAATCTGTTGTTCTGTTCTAACTATTGCATTTCCACTAAAAAAAGAGGAAATTAATATCGTCCGTACGATATGGATTTCATCTACAGAATTACATTACTCTATTACATTTGCGTAAGTCGAGATTTGTTTATATTTCCGTTGCTTCATTAATCTAATGTTTCTCTGCTTGCTGATTACATAACGGAAAGGTGGGTTTAAAATAATGACGAAAACACACCGCCACCGCTGGTTGGTTTGGCTTTTGAAAACATCCTAAAACCCATAAATCATTAGGATACCGAGAAATGGTTTGAAATCGGTTCCCATTTATTACCGGAAGCTGGATGTCACTAAAGAATCAATTAGGTATCAGTAATCAGCAATGATGATCGGATAAACCGAACGGATCATTTCGCCGGCGGCTGCCATATATCAGAGATCTGTGCAACAGGTATGTACTGTCGACCCTACGCGTTTCCCTTCAGCCTATCGGGCCATTCCGTGTTAGTATTCGGGGTAAGTATTCCTAAAACTGCTACTCGAAACTTCATTGTTATGTCCTTCTAGCCATTGACCTTCTGTAAATTGAGACCATACGCAAATCACGACTGTTTTTACTACTGAAAAGGATACAATTGTATCTAGAAATCTGTCATTCTGTTTTTTATTCCGAACGGATTTTCTCTGCTTCTTGTTTACATTTATTGATTCAAAGTAAATAATTCGAGCTTATTATTCATTTTCCTGAGTAGAACTAACTCACTTTTAAATTAAAACTAGCGCATTAATAGGCTTTTGCATTATCAAATTTAGCAGGGGGATTAATCACAGTCAATCGTGGATTGATTTTAATTGGACGTTGGGAGCGACGCAATTCAATCCGTGTTGATGTTAGCGAGTTAGTTTATCCCTAAGTCGATAATATCGGCTGTTCATTATAAGCTCTTTCAATGTGTCTTGAATAAAATTGAAATTCCATATCAATGACATTAAGGAAAATTTACTACCATTCACGAGCACCCTATTGTTTTACCCAATTCAAGCGTCTAGAAGGGGATTAAATATTTAAACACGAACAAGTAAAGAACCTTTTTTATCAGAGGCATTAGTGAAAGATTACATTAAAAAAGTGCTGTTGAGTCTCTCGAACTTTTTTCTGCCACACAAGCATCCATAACAATGTAGTAAGCGTGAAAGCAAGCAAATAGAAAAATGTAATCAGAATAATAAACAAATTAAATTTCGGTAAAGCTGGGAGACTTGGGGTTGCATGTGTGTTGTCTGATGTTGGCGAAATGTGACGTAATTAGTTTAGAACAAACAAAACTCCATGCAAATGGCTATCTGAGCGGCCCAAATCTAATCAAGCATGCAAATATAGGTGTGCTTAATTACAGTCTGTAAGTAGAGTAAATATTCCTTTATCGTTTCCCACAGGCTGCGGCTTGTCCAACAGATAACCCCTGATGAATATGTAAGAGATCCTGTTAGGGCGGGACCGGGACAGACAATCCTTTTCCAACTATTAAAACAACGGAAATCCCATTTCCCGAATTATCGGAATTATTTGCTTTTGTGTTGCTAAATGTGCGAAGAACGGTTCGGTTCGTCTGCGATTAGCTCGTGTATATTTTGTGGCTCCAAGATTAAAACAGCTTTTCCGGAAAAATATTGTTATCCTGCAAGGGCAGAAACAGAAGCAAGCACAAGCGAAAAGAATAACATGGTCTTTTTTTTAAGGACAGGTTAAAAGTAATTAAAAATACCGGCAAAATTTTAGATTTCAGAAAATTGAAATATTGTTATTTTCAACTTGAAAACTCAAACAAAAGATTTTAATCTGTTTTCAATACGCTTAGCAGTTTTACAATCAATGGTTTCACAATTTTAATTTTTGTGTCACATTTAGCTCAATTTACTGAGGGTTTCATTTAAAAACTTCACTCGTGTTTATCAGTTTGATGTATGTCTACTTTAATCTACACTGAAACACAGCGGGCGTATTAATGTTTTCTACTTTTTTTCTTCTATTCACTAAATTATCCAGTCTCATTCTTAGCCTCAAACAATTGGTCTCGCAGTATGAACATAAAAAACTTACTGCAATAAACCTTATGTATGTGTTAAGTGTTTTACGTCGCACGGATCAAAAGCACGTCAGCAAAATGTGCATTATATAGTGATCCTCATTCTGTCAACTATAAAGGGTGTGATTTCTCATCATAGTTTATTGAAAATACCAAATTACACCAACAACAAGTTAAACATTCAAAATAATAACACCCACAGCAACACTAATCCATTCAGTACAGATACAAGAAGGTCTCACTTACTCAGGTGCTGTAAGGGGAACAAAAATCTAAAAACCAAATACCACTTAGCCAAGTGCAACAGGAGAAGACAGAAATGGCGAAAACCACACAGACAATCTTCTGCGTAAAACCTTTAAATAATTTAAGCCCATGTTTAGGCAGCTCGTCCAACATAATGCTTTGTCACGGGAAAAAGCTAAGAAAGAAACCTAAAGCCCGTTGCGGACGGCAGAAGGTGTTCAAGACGGGGTGGTCCTAACTAAACTTAGCTGAACGAAACGAAAAAGAAAGTTTACACACACAAAAACTCTCGTCAAATCCAAAAGATGTTTAAAATTAAGGGCACCAAAAGCTGAAGGTCATGGGGAACCAACGGCCAGTTCACGCAGCTTCTCGTGGACCAACACGCTGTATATGGATTCCTTGCGAAACAACACCCTGTATATAGGTGGTTCTATAAAATATCACCCTATATACAGGTAGCTTATGTAACGTTTGCAATGAACACTTTACTTTCTAAAGACAATTTGACAATAAAATTTAACGCTTTGGACTCTTCAGTTCTAGTTCCTAGGAGATTTTTCTTTTTTAATTTGGCTATTAATTGCTTCCAGTAGTACATCGTTAGGGAATGATTTTCTTGATCAATTTGGGAGTTATATGATCAGATCCTGGAAATTTTTTTGGTTCTATTTGACTGGCCATTGTCTGGATGTGTTTCATCGTAAATAACGGGTTTCTATTTCTTCCCATCTATTTAGTTCGTGTATTGTGAGGACATTCCTTTCAATTCTAGTTATCTATCTTCCTTGAGGCTAAGCATGTTCGCATAATTTCTGCCAGGTCTTTTTTGATCTTTACCTATTATTGTTTTCAGAAGTTGTTGTTTCTTGTTTTTATAGTCTAATATTATTTGCTCGTACTCCGTCTTTAGTCTGCTATTTCTCTACTTTTGTTGCAATCTCATCATTTCATTAATGGACAGAACCTTGATTTTTTCGTTTTTGGTTTTCTAAAACCTGCTTCTGTTCGATCGGGCATAGCTCCGTCAAGAAGGTCAATTAAGGGCAGTATCCCACCCTTGTTTGTATGTAGTTCAATAGTGATGGCTAAGTAAAAACAAAACCTGATCCATTTTGATATTGTTAGTTAGATAGCAAAAGCTAATAGAGAGAAAATTCCTATCCGTGTCTCTAATCCTCTCCAGCAAGCAAATGAGTCACAAAACTTCACTTTAGAAGAGTCAAGTGGAGCATAAAATCCGACCAAGGACCATTCCATTTCTTGATTTGTTTTATTTGGGTGTCAAATATATGTTTCGGGATAACTGAATATTTTGTTAAGATAAATTCTTGTCAGCATAATATTTTTAAAGTTAAATTCGTACGGGTTCTAATATGGATCCCTTCGTTATTTAAAAAGCTCAGGCTTTGCTTTGTTTATTAAATTCTTTGAAATACTCTTTTATCCAGAAGACAAATGTTTAGAAAAAGTTCACATTACCAAATTAAATGTTGATTAAGCGGATTAATTTTGAAAAAGTGCCGTTACATAGTTTTATTCTCTTGACTTAAGGGGACAATTGTGGATATGGATACGGATGATGAACACTCGCTAGCTTATAAGGAATTGCGGCCGGATTGGCTTTAGGAGGATCGGGACGGTTGATGATTTTCGGGACCGAGTTTGATTTATACGGCTTGGCAAGGCAGAGGCATGATTTACTTAATAATTGCTTGATTTTTATTTCTAAAAATTATTTGTTTTGCGGTATAGCATTTGAAATCTTTATGCTCTTTTACAGTGAGGTTGGTTAAGGTGCATTCCCTGGTTGTCTGATAGAGTTGAGTAAACAGTTTCTCCGGTTTGAATGATTATTTCGACTTATATGCCTTCGCCGTATCTATAGTAAGGAGTTTTATTCTTAGACTGTTGCTATTGCTCACTATTCAAACTTCTGTTGCATCTATAAATGAGATCTTAGATCTCGTAGCTAGTAATGGTTACTAGTATGAACAGTCTGTTCTCACTTGCTTAGTAAGCTATGGTGTCCGAACTTTTTGCATTTCACCAAGGGCAGCCCCTGCTCTTCTTTCCACATTGAAAGCAGAACACAACTGGTTTATCTTTATATTTGGAGCAGTGACATTTTCAGCACATTGATTCCAGCTAGCTGTCTGGTTTGTGCATGTTGTTGGCTTGGAGTTTCTGCGAACTTGGAACATCATCGCAGTTTGGCTGTGTATATGTCAGAGCAGAAATGGTTGTTTACGGTCGGTGGATGCCTCTGGACGTTGTATTTCTGTAAATTGCTTTCTTTTTTTATTGTCTTTATCATATTGTGTTTTATGTAGGTAGGCGCAGCAAATGGGCTTCTGTCGGACTACGCACTGGTTCTTAATCGGAAAAACTTGCATCGCTTTGCTATTGCCATCTGCTGTGAGGTAAGATAAAAGTTCTTGGCGACGGCAGTTTCTGCATTCTGCTCTACTTGAGAGTCCTCGGACTGAGAGTTCCTGCTCTTCAGTCTGCAAGTCCTCTTTGATCCTAAAGTTCTTTGAATTGAGAGTTTCTTCTCACTCGGATTAAGGGTCCCTACGAACTTAAAAATCAGATTTTAAAATGGGAACAATAGCCAGTCATTAGTTTATCTACTCAAATGACTTCGTTTATTAAACTTTTTTATTCTTGTTCATTTTGTTTGCCTTAAAGCAAATAGTAATGAACTCATCTTTTCTGCGTTTTTGAAATATAGCGTTTGCAATTTGTAAATCACCTGCTTTAGCCGTTCAGAAAAGCTTTTTTATATGCCAAAGCCATTTAATCATTTGAACTTTTAATTATCTGCTTAACTCAGTTTGACTGTTAAACTCATTGATAAGCCACAGCTTATTTCTAGAATTCAGCTGATTTACAAAACTACTCTAACAATAGTAAACTTTTAACAAATTTATGTAATATAGAAGCTGAAAAATAAAATCAGAGACGTACCCAACAAGTTTTGTTATTTTCAAGAACATTGAAATAAAGAGATAAAGAGCACAAATGTAAGTAATCTGAAAGGCGAATCGAAGTATTCATTATTGATTGTAACTTCAGTTTATCACAGAGACGATTTAAAAATTGCAGTTTTGTAATTTATCTGTAATATCGATTTCATTTCAATATGAAATACTCCTTCTCTTAATATAACTTGTCAAAAACATGTAACGAGCACATCTGTGAGTTTTTAATAATGAAGTTTGCCCTAGTTTCATTTAATTATTTTTCTCTGTGAGCGTTCTAAACATTCAAAGTGTCACTTTATCAAAACAATCTAAAGGGCATATTAGCGCAGTTTTGCGCACCAAGTTGCAAAAGAATTCCAATGTTTATTGAAAAGTTTTTATTCAACCTCCCTTATATTTCTTTAGAATACTTAGATATCTTACATTACAAAAGTTCCTAGTATGTGCAATAACATTCTCGCTTTTATGTAGGTTCTCGTGTCAAAGACGGAAAACAATATTCTCGTTCGAGATATATAAAGTGCATCTATTTGAAATCTAATCCTGTTCCCAAACCAATATCGTCGTTTGAGGTTCGCATTGCAACCATGTGGGTGTTGTCTATCACATACGACATGATTCTGCTCAAGTTTAACCACAAATGCTTGAGAGAATGCGTCAGACATTTGCTGGAGGCATTTTCCACAACGATTTGATATGATTAAGGGCATGTTGTTAGTTGATTTGACTTTGTAATGTATTATAATGGTATTCATATTAGTCTAATTAATTATACGAACTTCTAGGCAAGAGAAAGTAAGATAAATGTACGACATAAGTAGAAACTGCACACCTTTCTACACATTAAAACTCTTCTAGATGTTTCTGCTGTTAAGACTAAAACGTTAAATGCCGTGCAAGTTTTGCTCTGTATAAGAGAACAAAAGTAAAAGTCGCAACATGCCCACATTTTAGCTCGGCCCATCGTCTTTTCGTAAAAGATAATTCTTCCTCACACAATTTCACTTTGTGTTAGTGCCATTAAACAGATTACATCTGCAATTATATGTGCGAAATCGCTTAGAAGATTTGATCCAACACCATTTCTGTTTGCGACTCAAGATTTTAATGGATATTTTAAAACGAAAAACGTCTGGAAGTTAGAAACGCTGAAACGTTTCTGCTTTTTATTCAAGCGTCCTATAAACACAAAACTTAGAATTTTACCCGACATGCCAAATAAATTAACGATGCGATTGCAAGCATTCAATATAATTTTTCCAATAAACGTTTATACAGGTTCGAAATGTTAAACCATATATTTTCGAGTTTGTATATGGATAGCAGTGATACAGCTGAAATTCTACCGTTACCATTTATTTTACAACGAAAATAAAAGAGCGAAAAAAGAGGGCTCGTTGATTAAGCTTCTGATAATAATGAAACTTTGTTTGTATTTTACTCTATTTCACGTAAATGAGCAATTCTGCAGTATAAACAACGTGCAATATTGGTTTGTACACCGTTTTGTATACGTACTCGACGATCTAAACAAATACGTGCAAAAATATTTAGTTCGATAAAATGGAATTCTAGATGAAAATGTTTTCTCAAATTACATTTGCTGTTGAGATAGCCTTGTATACACATAAATGTAGTTTGCATGATGGATTTTTGCTAATTAAGTTTAAGTTTATTAAAGGGTTGTCGTAACTTGCATTTTTCTTTTTAAGGTTCACGTCTGTAAAACAAATCAGGGTAGAAGGTAGAAATGTTAGGAAAATTTGCAACTGTTCATAAATTTCTAGATCTGTGATAACTTGAAATTTAAATATTACACACAGTTATGTGTAGATTTGATCAATAACACGTTTACTTAGTCTTTATGGACTATAAAACAATCAGTAACTAACTGAGCAAAGAAAACTCTTACCTCTTTACTAAATACTTTGAGATACTAAATATCATAGTTGTATTATTGTCCTTTATTTCTTTCTGTCGGTTGTTTATTTCTCCAAGTTTCCTACCTTTTAGAACGTTTTTAATTTTGGACTTGCTTTTTTTTCTGGTCGTTTGTATATCAGCTTGAATTACTGTTTTCTCTTTGTTGCACATTCGTCTTCTTTCCTTACACCTCATAAATCCTTCTTTGAACTATTCTTTGCGATCTTAGTAATCTTCCTTATATTCCTTTCAGTATATTCATATCTTAACGTGTACTTGAATTTTATAAACTGAGATATCTTCAATACGATTACGAAGAACGGCAATATTTTATAATTCAATAATTCTCTAATAAAATTACAGGGACATGTGGCTAAATTACAGTGTTTCTCAAACAAAATAAAAAACTTTCTTTAGAAAGTCTTAACAGTGATAAAGTTAAAAATTCAGTTGCTAGTTTTCTCAAAAAACGCAAATGTGGATAGCTTCTTCGTCCTCTTCTTCTACCCCTGCTCAGGAGTTGTCAGCCCATTTCGTGCATAATGAACTCCTAATCTATCCTTCTAAATAATCGGGGCAGTACAGACATTCATCTTCCTCTGCAGGCTCCTTACTTTCACTCGACGATGAAGATGATGGAGTAGTTTAGCACGAGGTATTGATGGAAGCTTAAGTTTGAAGAGAGGCATTTTTTAATGTTGTTTCCTTCAAAAGCAAGCCTCTTTTCCACAGGTCGTTTATTCTTGTGATTGTCAGTAGCTGCTAGCTCTTGTTAGTATGGAGTGGATGTCAATATGGCAGTTTTCCCTCTTTTTCGTGAAACCCGTTTATTGCTTTGGGGACTGGCAATATATTTTTGTTTCAAATAAACTGTAGCTTGACGTTCCTGGTCTGGCAGTGACAGTTGCTGGTGTTGAACAAGTGGTGGCTTGATGGAGCATCAACAGCTGAGTGAGTGGCAGAGTTTTGCAGTTCAGACTGAGAAGATGTTTGTTCATCTAGAGTAGAGACCACACCTATTCCTGATGAGGGAGAAAGAGCAGTGTCAGTAGTAGCATAACGTAAAGAATCTGCTTCTGTGAAAATGTTCTTATCAAGAGGCCATATTGCAGTTCTCCAAAAACCATTAACATGTAAACGATTCCAAATAGCATCGCGATCTGAAACATAGTCACAACCTTTCCAGGATTATTTCCCAGCGGAGTTCGTCTTCGTTATATTTACTCAGGGTCTTTATAAATCTGACATCCAAAGGCGAAATTTGTGTGAACAATTGGAAACACAATCCACCAAAGCTAAATTTTTTGTGTGAGTTGTGTGACCATCAAGCAACAATAAAACAGGCCTCTCTTATGTTGCTCCTGTGAAGGAAATAAATTTTATGAATCATTGAAGAAAAACCTTCTTGGTCATTAAGCATGTTTCAATCACTACTAAAATTGCATCAGATGGGAGACCTGTAAAAAATTCTTGTTTTACATGCTTTCGGGGGAGGATTGGTTGAGAAACATATTCCAAAAGTTACAGTTTCCCATCAATGTTCTTACTTGTCTTCGTCCAGTGTTTGCTCTTATCTTAAAATTGCATTTACTGACACGCCTGCCTCGTCACAATTGTAAATTCTGTCAGCAGCTAGGTGGTGAGTGTCGACCGCGTTAGCCAAAAAATGATCAAACTTTCGAAAGCCAACTTCATTAAAGCTTATCGCACAAGCTGCAGATGTTGCCTCAGGTTTTTTTAGACTGAAGACGAGATGACGAGTCAGAAAACTTCGCATCTAATCAAGTCCAGTAGCTTCATCTTTGAATGGATGAGGAAGGTTGTTCCGTTGAGCTATATAGCTGAAAAGCTAGTGTACGAAGCTTCTTGATTGTTAGACCAAGACGCTAAGCCTCTATTTTATGTAAATAAGCTACTAGTTCTTCTTCCTGCTTTTTATTAAAAACGCTGGTAAATCTGCTCAAAGACTTTACCACTGCATAATCAAGATCTGCACGTTTTTTACGTACATAACATTGTAAAGTCGTTTGATGTGAGATAAAGTACCGACGTCAAACAAAAAACGATTGCAAATGTTGTTGATTTTGAGGTCAACATTGATTTTCTCTCTGCTAAAGACATTGTTGTTACGTGTCGAGTTTGACAAGTTTCAACGTGAGTTTATAAGTTTGAAGTTATTAGAATTTGGATTTAAAAAAAACATAATTATGAATGCCTTCTCGTAGCGCTATTAAAGACTTTTTTGGAAAGTTAACATATTTTCTTTTGATCTGATCATGCAGATTACGCGACAGAGTCACATATTTGAGTTTCGGCTAATTCAGAAGCGTTTGCGCGTCCACTACGAAATGAATACTATGCATCTGCTGTTTTACAACAATTATAAATAATTGAGAAAGTGTCGAAGATGATGGCCAGGAAATTATAAGGAACTTTGCTTATACAAACTTTAATAGCGCAGTGACAAGACATTAATAATTACTTTCCTCTAAAATGTAAATCGTAATAACCTCAAACTTATAAACTGACGTTTAAACTTGTAAAATCTGACAAGGAACAACATTGCGATTGCCTTTTGTTGGTTTCAGTACTTTATCTCACATCAACTGGTTTCGTCAACATAGGTTGGCTCAACTGAAGATTACCAACATAAATTTTCCTTGATCTTCAGAATACCGAACTCAGAAACTAAAATTGAAAGAATTTTTCAGTTATGGATAGTCTTCAAATGTAAATTCTTGACATTTACAAAAGAATCAGTCGTGATCGTTTCTTTGTTTTTTATAATAGCAGTAAATGCTCATTGCAAAAAGTAGGGATTAACAAAGTGTCCTGCCATCGAAATAGTCACGTCTTTAAAATTAGCAAATTCACCAGCTTACGCTGGGCATTGCTTCTGAAGGGCATCAGCCGATTTAGGAGCAGGTGTAGGTCGAGAATTCTTTTGAGAAAAAGGACAGAATTTCTAGACAGATTCTAGCAGAAAATAACCAAAAGTCATTATCATCTACCAGTAAAACCATTTCTATTGAAAATAAAGAATCAACAGATAGAAACAGAAGCTTTGTTACATGGGGGGACCTGAGATGTGGGAAGGAACGAAGCAATCCTAATATAGCTAACTTACTTGGTTTTGGAAGTATAAATTGTGCCCACATGCCAAAACAACTTCGTGGAACCCATTCGAGGTGCGACGCTCGAAGAGAACAGACGTGCTCTGCGCTCTAATTTTAATAAAAGAATTCTCCAGCGATTAGGTTCACCTACCCAGGTTGTTCCTACCTCTCATCATGGATTCAAATAAATCTGAATACCTCAACGAAGAAGAAAAGATCAACCTGCTTCATCGCGTTATGAATTCACTCGGGAGAGATACCGTGTTGAAATTCTACTCGCGGAACCCGGAATTCGTAACGGATGTCCTACAATCCAGCCGGCCCTCGTCTGCTGCTGCAACAGACACTGCAGACCATTAAGCAGTCACCAATCTGGAACAGGGAGAAGAGCAAGAACAGGCCGAAGAAACGAATCAAGATAACACCGATACCGCTGCCGACCAGAAACCAACATCTAAGAAGCAAAGACAGCGAACCAGGAAGAAGGCAGCCAATTCGCGACAGCGCCGCTGCCCCTACAAGGGCGTCGCCCCGGTTGACACAAACGATGTTGCCCCCGGGCAATCGCGTTCCGTGTCCGCTGAACGTCACCCACGCAGACCGAGCAGCGTGATGTTCTACGCCTTCGTTGTATCTATGCACCGCACCGACGAGGACTCCGACAGCGACGACAGTTTTACAACCGTCGACGGACGCAGCAAAAGAAGACGTCGAGAATCCCCTATGGCCGAACCGCTTCTCTGCGCTAGGCACCGAGAGCGACGCCGTACTCTGAGGAGGCCCCGTCGCGTGTCTTCTTAGGGTGCCTCCAATCGTCCTTCACTCGAAGGACACCTGGGTCAGCATCTCGAGGGAACTCACACGGCGTGATCTGGTCGTCAAGAAGGCTAAAAACCTTCGCAGACGGGGCGAGACCTACGGGGGATAAAAGAAGTCCTCGACGAAGCAAATTGTACCACGCCTATCAGACCACTTTTTAAAAGCCGTTAAAAGTCGTTCTCCGGGGGGTCCCGGAGCCAATCAACACCAACGAAGTGCAGGAGGCTTTCTCCAGCAGAGACCTTCCTGTCACTTCCGTCTATAGGATGCGCCGCGGCCCGGAACGTGCCCCCCCTCCCGCTGGTCCTTGTCCTTCTGAACAAGGCCGCTCCAGAGGCAAAGGACATATTCCAGCTGAAGGCTATTCTGGGACTGAAGATTACCGTGGAGTCACCACACAGGAAGACCTCCACTGGACAATGCCATCGTTGTCAGAGGTTCGGGCACTTTCAGCGCTGCTGCAAGGCTCAACCTCGGTGATTAAAATGCGCAGGGTCACACCATTCGGCCAACTGCGTCAAGAGCCGCGAGACGCCTGCCACCTGCGTCAACTGCGGAGAGCCGCATCCAGCGAACTACCAGGGGTGCCCCAGGCATTCCCGCGTAGCAAGCTCATCGACAACCAAAACATTCGCCAACCCAGCTTTGCGACCCGCAACATCACGATCAGGGCGTGCAAACATCACCGCAGCCCGCGAAGATGCCGAGCCAGCCGCGCCAGTCAGGGACGCCGGTATCTCAAGCTGGCTAAACCTGCTGGTCGGCCTTGACTTCACGAAGCTTACTAAAACTGCGAAGACAATGAGGGAGAAATTATGCGAGGCCACGGACCTCGCTGAAAAGCTAGCAGCCGCCGGCACCTTTATAAAAGACATCATGGCCATAATCAAGGCCTAAGAGCTCGAAGCCCACCCTAGGGCCCACTGCTTTATGCAGACAACAAATTTCAACACCGTCAAAATAGCCAACAAGACGAAGAAAATATGTGACTACGTCACGGTGTTCCATCTAGTCCGTCAGTTCATCATCGATCGAACAACTTCGTACAAAATTGGAACCTAAAGGAACAAAATTAAAACTGGTCGAATATGCTCCGAAAGGTTATAGATTTTTAGATGAAAATCAACAGGAGATATGGGTACTAAGAAACGTAATATTTCAAGAAAACAATTGCCAAATTATGTTGAACTTGAGAAAAGCATAATCTATGAAAATTTAAAAATGCCCATAGAACATTCGTTAAAAATCCCAGAATAATAGTTAGCCAGCCATTTTTATCGCTGCAAACGTTTTAATAATTCATTATCTATCTGAATGTCTTTTAGAGCAAGCCATATTGTCCAAAACAGACCACAATTCATTGCGTATGAAATTTCTTTTAACCATTTTTGACTGGCTTTTGGTTTGTTACCTGTTGAAAGCACCAAAATTCATTGTTGCACGTGGTCGTGTTCAATGGTTTTACGCAACATTTCAAGGCCGTTTCTTAGTATACTTTAGCTAATTTTTCTTATTCCTTTTTTGCAAAAATGCAGTTCTGTTACTCCGTCGTAAGCGACTCTCTACTAAATTATTACTGAAGCCAGGTACAGTAATACTCCAACTTACGCTACCCCGACTTACGCTACCCCAACTTACGCTACCCCGACTTACGCTACCCCAACCTACGCTACCCCGATTTACGCGAATTCGAAGGTACGCGGTTTTTAAATCTTCTCGTCGATTCGTAGTTAGTTGACAAAAGGCCTCAGTTCAATTGAAAAAGGGTTACAAACTTTGGAAAACATAGACTGCAACAAGGAAATTTTGCGTGAGAAGAAAAAATCTTTGATCCGTCAGACAACTTGGTTAAATTTTATGAAGCTTTCTACGTCAAAATAACTTTGGTTTATGTTTTTGCAATTCATAATAATATAATTTGTTGTATTATCTAAGATTTTATTACACATTTTTCTTCTAAATCATTGTTTTCCTTAGTCTCCGGTCCCAATTAAACATAATTTGTATGTATTTATATGCAAAATTGTACCCCGATTTACGCGGTTATCGCTCGGTCCCACCTATCGCGGAAGTGCGGGATATTACTGTAATGATTTTTCTGAACATTATTAATTACCTAAGATGCTTTGAAAATATTTTTGTTTGCGAACAAAATTTTCCGATGTTAGTAAATGTCTCGTTGGTCTACGATATTTTTCTAATCCTAAATTAATATTAGTAGTGCGAGATGTAAATCTTTGTGGTATCTTCATTGCTCTTGATATACTGCTTTAATAGGCGGTTGAGTTCGAACAGTGCGCAACCAGCCAGATGTTTGTTGATCATTTACTTCTGATGTTGCATTTAAAACGATACTATCAATGCTTTATAAAGAAACTTTCTTCCAGTAACAGCTTATAAAAGTGTTTGAGGGGTCTTCACTACTATAAAATAACTAAATGAGCTTTTGTTGTGTATTCTTTTGCCCTGTTATGGATTGTAGCGGATAAAAAGAAATTTATATAAATCTTTGTCAATAGCTTTGTAAGAATATAACAGCAACACAACCAGGAACTCTTTTTTTTTTACCTTGGGTAGCAGTCAAGACAACTTTAATATAGATCTGGAAATACGGGTATCACTTGCAGCAAGCGTGCGACACAATTATAATTCTATGACCAAAAACTATCAAAACTATTAATTTAGTTGAGCGTCATTGTTTTCTTTTAAAGAAAGAACGAGAAAAAACCAAAGCCGCAGGCTTGCTATGTGGTATGATAAATGAGAAACACACTGGTGAGAAGCCAACCAACACAAGTTTTATTATATTTTAATTCATAAATGCATTATAAAAAAGCTTCAGTTCTCAAGTTTTAAGTTTTATTTCTTAATTATTAAACCAGAAATAACAAGGTGGCGCCATCAGAATATTAAATTTGTTTAATGTTGCTCTACTTAGTTTTAATAACTTAACCAATATTTTGAAATGGTTAAAACTACAAGAGACTCTTAATTTGAAATGATCAATTTAAACCGCTTCAAGTTATTCAAACTTCTAAATAACTAAATAAAAAGTATAAGAATGAACTTATAAAATTCCCTGTTTAATTGACAAACCATTAACCGGTATGTACGTGCAATTGGAGTTATTACAGAAACTTCTGATTGCTTACCACAAAGTTGTTGAAAGGGTAATTGGAGACCAAATGCAAATAATTATCTTGAAAGTAAATTTATGTTAGAAGGTTTTAAAGTGTTGATTAATGCCTATTTTTTTAGGGTAAACGCATCAGTAATTGTCTACCTAAACAATATTTGAAATTCACACATGTTTTTTACTAAATAATGTTTATTAATGAAACTTTCTGTATAAATATGTATACATAAACTGTACACATACCCAACCATCAAACGTAAAAAAAATTTTGTTTTATAGTAAACAAGCTAATAATTTGTCCTAGTAAATGGCCGCTCTGCACTAGAAGTCCGCTGTTAAATTCCTGGCAATTAAAATCTACGATTTGTTGTATTCAATATGAAGAAGGGTATAACAAACAAAAATGTTCACGAAGATGCGAATGCAGTCATATGTTGGTATAATCACGTTCTGCAAGTAACTAAATCGCAGTTATTTCAGCTGCCGTAATTTACTTGTAAGCAATAATTCATTAGGCGGACCAGACGACTTTACTCCATTAGTTTTTTGTTGATTTATTGATAGCATAGCTTGTTGTTTACATTAAAATATAATCTACAAATATAATTTTTCTAATATAATTATAATTAATGAATAGCATAAGAGTTGTTATAGTTAGGTTACTCATTTATTAGATTATTAATTACAATCTGGAAAGGTTTTAATGAAGATTTCCAATTTAATAAAAATTTCAATTTTCAGGTTTTTAATAAACCAAAATGATAAAAATTTTACTTAATTTCTAGTTTCTTTAATAAACTTTTTGTTTCGTTTATTTTGTTTATAAATCAGTACGTGAGCATTGCTCAACTCATTCGTTTGCTTTTTGTACCTCCACTCTATTTCACGAGCCGCGCTGGTACAAGACTCTTCCACGAGATTAATAGACAGCAGCTTGAGCAGAGCCAGAGCATGCTCATCTGCCAACACGTTCGTTGTTGGTCGTTTGTTGCCGTCGGTCGCCGTTCGTTTCAGAATGTTAAGGCGACCTGATTTCTAATACGAGTAGAAACAGTTACGTTTTACATTTAAAAATTCAGTTTTCAATTTTTAGCAACAAATTTAAAATCAAATTTTATTTAATACCAGTTTTGAGCTGCGTGCTTGTTTTATATTTATCTTTTGTAGTAAAATAAGACACTCACGCCAACTTTTAACTAGGTAATTTTCATTGAACCAAAACGAAATACATAAAAACTTAAACTTAAAAGAAGGTAACTCAAGAATAGCCAAAATAACACGTCTCCTCGTCTTAGTCTTCTAATGCACTCTCTGCGTGTTCTCTGTCTTTTAAACGTTCTTATTTTTTACGGCGGTGTTCCCATTATCACACTCGGCCATGCTACCCTAGAGGACGTTCTCGTTTTCGGTTGGGAATTCTCCAGTGCACCTTCATTTTCTGACTCTTCCGTTGTAGTGTAGATTTAGATATCTTCATTGTAATAAAATTAAAAAATTTATGAACTCGGTAGAGTCAGCATTAAAGATTTAGCACGTATATAGTAATATTTTCCTTTGTTGCATGTAAGTTGGGTTGCCTATGTGTCTATTCTGTTTATAAAATGTTAGAACTCAATATTGAAATGATTCACTTGCGGGGGCAATAATGTCATTCGTCATACCTGTCCCACTTGTAATCCAAATGTTTCGGAAAACGGATCTCACATGCAGACTTTTAGGCCATAGGCTGTCCTGTAGGCATCAATCGGTCATTGTTAATTCTACTGAAGTATTAGATCCTAAAGAAAAGATAGTCCTCGATTACATATTACCTCAAGTTGGAGAAGATGTTATGCTCGTATATCGGAATCGATATTTTAGGTACAGAGTTTTATGGATTGTTAGATTCTGGTGCAAATAGGACTTTTATTAACCAGGAAACTTGGGAACAGGCCCTCCGATTAAACAAAGGTACTACCCCGTGTTTCTATATAAACAACGTCCTATAGATAGGTAGTTAGATGAAATGTTGGAACCAGGAAATGCTGAACGGAAACAATCGCTTGGTCTTCGCCAGTCTTATTGGTTCTTAAAAAGGATGGCACGTTCTTGCGTTGACTTCAGAAAACTCAATCAGGTTACGGAAAAAGATGCTTACACCCTTCCATACACTTCTTTTATTTTAGCTAAATTAGGTACGATCCGTTATATTGGCAGCCTCGACATTAAGAGTGTTTGTTGGTACGGTAGAGTTTATTTCAGTTTACAGGGTTGCCGTATGGCTTGTCGAATGCCCCTGCCACCTTCCAAAGGTTGATTGATGTCATCCTAGGGCCAGGACTAGAACCTTACGTTTTTTGTTATCTTGGCATCATTGTGGTAATCCCCCGACATTGACAAACACATAAAAAGTCTTCACGACGTACTAAGGCGTCTCGATACCGCCGGTCTCACCCTTAATAGAGAGAAAAGCTATTTCTGACGGTCTGAATTGAAGTACCTAGGGTACGTAGTAAATCCTGACAAGGACGAGTGCATCTTAAATTTATCTTCGCCTAGAATCCCTACTGAATTTGTCGAGTATTCGGTTTGTTTTCTCGGTAACGACGTTTTGTCGAACGGGGACGAAGTTCGTTTGGTCAGAGGAATGTGAATTGGCATTCAAGCGGATTAAATAAGTCTTGGTTTCAGCCTATATTCTTTGACCACGATCTCATTCTTCAAACAGACGCTTCCGGTTATGAAATTGAAGCAGTACTGTCACAGCACTGTGAAGAAAGCTTGTCATTTGTTACATTTCTCGCTCCCTGAATCGAGCGAAACGTAAGTACTCTGTTACAGGGAAGGAATGTTTGGCAGTTTTATGGAGTATTGAGAAGCTTCGTTGTTACTTAGAGAATACTAGGCTTACTGTGGCGACTGACCACCATAGTCCAGTTTGGTTAGATAACTTGAAGAATTCACAGGGTAGACTAGGACATGGATCTTGCGCCTGCAACAGTTTAATTATCAGATTGTTTATCGTAAGGGCAAAGAACATGTCGTCCCTGATGCGTAGTAGTCGCTTGAAAATCCTCAAGTAGAGTTGAATCATAGAGAGGTAGCCCTTGGCCCTGAAAATAAAACGATTAACTTTTTAGCAGCCACTTTCTTATCCTCTTTGGCGAATTGCCGACAGTAAGTTATATAAAAAGGTTCTGTCTGATTACCTAGAGCTTTGAAAACTCGAAGACTCTTGGAAACTTGTTGTCCCTAAGGAATATCGTAAATGGGTCCTTTTTGAAGTGTCATAACGAGCACATCGCTGGTCATTTGAGCGTTTATAAAACTTTTTATAGGGTGGCTAGATTGTATTATTGGCTCTCCATGCGAAGTTATGTTACCACGTATGTTAGGTCGTGTGCTGTTTGCCAAGTTACATGCAGGCTTTATGTGTAAACTCCTTGTTCCGAAGATCATTAGTATTGACCTCGTTGGGCTGCTTCCACGCAGTTCATGTGAAGAACATCAATTCAGTTGATGTTTTCAGTAAATTCAGTCTTTTCTATCCTCTACGTCGCTGAAAATCTGTAGACTCTCTGAAGAGCACTTTTTCTTGGTCGCCAATTCACCATCACGTCACACCATTTTACCATCCTGTCAAACAACGTTGAACACGTGAATTGAGTCGTTAAGACCATAATCTCTGCTTACGTTAGAGAGGAACACCGGAAGTGGGATGTAAATCTTAGTACGTTGGCTGGCACTTTTTATACAGCCAAGCATAAAGTAACTGTCCAGATTTCTTGTTATTGTTAGCTTTGGTAGAAACCTGCATCTTTCTGGTAACGAGTATCACACACAAAATTCTTTGCTATCGGATACTCCAAGTTCTGATCGAGCTTCAGTGTTAAATTCTCTACGAAGTCAGAATAGGAAAAGGTTGATTAAGAGACATCAGAATAGACAGCCCAAATACAATCTTTATCACAAAGATGCTCGATATAATTATTATTATTTCATCCGCAAACTGGCAAGGGCTTTTTAGAGTTAGAAAACAGATTGGTTATTGCATTTACGAGTTAGAGGATGAATATCACGTTTAGATAGGTAATTGGCACGCCAAAGATCTGAAATCATTTGTTAGTGAAAATTCTTTGTTCGATTATCACGTTGGTGTAGTTGTAAATAGTTCTTTAAACATCTTTAGTTGTTCGTATGGTAGGAAGATTTTCTTAGTTTTTGGAAATAGAGAAAATATTAAGTTTAGAAATCTTCATTATAATAAAATTAGAAAATTCATTAACTAGTTAGTGTCAACATTGTCCTTTGTTGATTGCGTATAAGTTGGATTGCCTTCAGCTTATAAAATCCAACCTTTTTAAGGCCTCTCAAATCTTTTGAAAAATTTTATTGATCAATGATTACCTATCCCCTTTTTTTGGGAGAAAGTATCCATTTTGTGTCTTTAATCTCTACATTGGTGATGTAAGATCGCGCATCTGACTATTAGAAATTGAAATTTTTATTCATCTTCGATCTAAATTAGTGCAATTTAGAAAATTAGCATCCCATTATTAGCAGATAAAGTTGAAATTGTTATCAATTTTATTATTTTTTGCACTACGCCTCGTTGAGGGATTTGTGAAAAAAAGATCATCACCTTATCTCGTGGCCGCATGCTAACACAAAGTAATTATTCTTAATTACAATTTATTTAAAGATAGTTTGATAATTCTTCTTGCCACTACTTTGAATAGTTCGTTTACTTTTTTACTTTATCTACCTTGTGATTTCTGAGATATTACAATTTGCATTTTGAGTTCCGATTGGCTTGTTTCTCTGGAAATTGAAAATTCAGAAGCAGTTGGAGGTCAAGGAGCTACCTACAATTGTGTTATTTATGTTTTTAATACGTAATTGATTATTAGTGGATTTAAATCAATTATTGGGCCAGCAAGCTTAGAAATCTTTCACAATCTGATGTTAATGTATTAGGAACCTCAACTGTTTTACAGTCTCTTTCTTAGATATTTTCTTGTAGGGTTTTTATGCCCGTCTGCAATTTATTTAATTTCGTTCCCTTTTTCTTTTCGTTTTAATTTTGCACATCTGTGTATTAGCTGTGATATTACTCTAATTATTGCAGTTTCTGCATCTTCTTAATTAGTCGTAATTTTTTGTGTATTTAATCTGTCAGGCTTGCCATTAGAGTCACAGAAACTGAAAGACAGAGGATCGGTTGAAATGTCTATCTTCGAGATTAGTTTATTTCAGCTTCATTTATTAATTCTGAAATTAATAAAATAAATAATTCAGAATTAATCAAAAATGTAAAAATAGCGTAGTATTTTGTTTATATGTTTTATGGTTTTTCAAAGCTCAATATTTTTGTGTTACACCCCGTATAATAGTATTATACGCTTCGCGAGTTAACAGCATTTTAACGAGGTTTTTCACCAATTGGAAAGCTGTCTTTCCAAGTGTTTTTGGTAGTCCAATGACCCTAGATCACATATTCAAAGAGGAAGTCAACCTTAAAAGTTTTGTGGGGGTGTATAAGATGCGTTCTGAAATATAATATTCAATGACTATCGAAGATTTCTTTCTTTTGTAGATAATATTTTTTCCTGCCTTGATTTAACTGGTTGATTTTTAAATATAAAGGAAATAAGAAGTGAAATTTATCTTTTTCTTTCAATTGTATCGAATTAGAATAAAAAGGAAAAGTCTTTTTTTCTTCACGACACTCTGAGCAATAAAAAATTATCAAGTACAATCTAACCGAAATACGATTTACTTCTACTAAACTTTTATCCTCGAGTAACACTTGGATGCTTTTAAAAGGACCAGCGATATTACATATTCGAGGTTTTTTTCAGCAAATCGCCTCTAAATTCCATCAATAGCCCTGGAGTGCTGTAAAACTACGAAGTTTTCGAATTAAATGCCCAGTATTGTTGGTGTTTCCTTCTTTTTTTAGTGGCAAAGTGGGGATATTAAGGGAGCGGGATGAAAAATGCGAGGCATCTTAACGCTAGAATGGAAATATCTCTTGGTCGACAAGTTAACAAAGAGAAGGCGTTAGAATCGCCGAGAAAATGACATTCCGATGTCTGTACGCGGTCTTTCACATCCTGGGTGACATCAACCTGCCGATAATCGATATGGTTGAAGCCTCCGGAATCCACAGACATTAGTCTTTCATGCGTTGTTCGTGATAATAAGGTTTAAAAATAGTTTCACGTTTTAAGAATTGACGTCCTTAAAGATCAATGCTGTACTATGTGAAAGGCTGCTGAAACAATAAAAACCTTTTCTTCTTCTCTTGACTTTTATAGTTTTTAGTGAACGCGATACGATTTTATTTTTACATTTTGAACTGCTAACATCAACACCTGTTTTATGTCGAACCGACATGGTTCACACTACTGTAGTAGAATTTCTGTGACTTTAATATAATAAGTAAAGCTTATTTTGTTGCCGGCAGATAAGCCTTGTACGAAATATGGAATAAACATTCGTGAACGCAGAAAGATAGTGCAGATGCAAGACCGGGCGCTTCAAATACGTATCTCTTCTTTCTTGGAAAATATCAAACATTATGCATCTGTTTTGATACACAGAATGTTTTTGCAAAATTGAACTTATTTCGAGATCAAACGTTAAAATGTAAACACCACTTTCCGGTGATTATTTTCTAAATATAAATGCTTCTCTTGAATTCTAAAACCGTTCTTAGTGCGATGAAATGTCTAAAAACAAGAATCCGGCATCACTTGGAATTTTAATGTTTGTTAATAATTTATAAATCTCAGACATTCTTTATACGCTTTTTATTATCTTTTTACTCATATATTTTCTGGTTTTATAAGTATGGTACACGCGCATTTCCTGTATGCATAATCATGAGGGATAAAAGCGAACAGAGGGTTGCAGCAAACCCACGTAGATGGAGGGGTTAGGAGACTTACACGAAAATTGCAAAACATTAACGATGATAATAGGTACAATTTTCGCATCAGTAGGACAAAGAATAAATCGAGAGAATGCCGCAGATGCTTACTTTGCATACAAACAATTAAATCCGTTCTAACAATTATGAGCGGGATTCTCAAGAAGGGATGCTGCATTCCGGACTACGCGGCCTTTGGTGGGCGTAATCCCGCCGCTCGCGATGAATGAGACCCATTACAGATTAAGTCCGGTAGTTTAACATTCCTGCAGCATGTATCGTGCATTCCTTTACATCTGTAGAAGCCGCTGAAAGCTCCCTTTTAGATCTTACTTCACGGGAACTTAGTTTCGTAATTTTCGTTTTGCTCTACTCGTGCATTATGAAATAGAAACTGTTAAACGATGATGTGTTTCCAATACAACTATCTTAGCTAAACTTGAAATTGCCATTCGCTTTGCTCCTATTTTATTGAAACGTATGAGAGATATGTATGTATGTGATGGTACACTTCAATACACAAACTTATATTGAATATATTGATGTTTCAGCTTAAAAGAGGAATTTGCGAGATGACTGAAACTTTCTTCAATTGAAAACTTTGCGTTACAATGAAACTATGTTTAATCCTTTTTATTCTTATCTTATCTTTCTGTTTTCATTTCTTACCGCAAGAGATATTTTTGCGGAATTTGTTTCTTTTTATTGCAGTTACTTATTTTTGCCATTTTACAATCTTGTTTCCTTTACTTTAATAAACAAGAAGATGGGCTAGATCCAGACAATTAGCAAAAAGTAAACTTTTTTTTTTGAACTTACGTATCTCAAAATCAAAATTGCATTTTGTACCGATTTTAAGTTTCCTTGTGTTGTATTTTGCTGTTTGCTTGCTAGTTTCTCACTTGAATGTATGTTTTGTTCGAAATTTTTGTTTTCTAAGTGCCTTTTGTCGTTGTATGTTCTTCCTAAGAAGATTCTTTGCAAAATCTCAATAATTTCTTGGCCCTTTGGCAAACTTATGCGAACTTGCAGCAGAAACAGAAAAAAAATCAAATGATGGAAATAAACCACCGTATTCTTAAGAACATTCATTCTGAATGATAAGATTGTGTGGAAGACTTGAAAATACAAATGTACAAATCGACAATTCGGCCAATAGTAATTTTAGGAAGTGAAGTATAGACGACAGGAAAATGTTAAGGAAAATCAACGGGAAAAAACATATCAACGGAAGAAAGGAAAGAAGAACTAACAATGAACTAATAAAATCCAGATAACGACTCAGACACATGGGTCATTTATGGGAAATACCAATGAACAAAAACCGAAAGACGTTTAGAATTGCACAAAAGCAGGAAGCAAAAGATGAGGAAGAAAGAAAAATAAAGGGAAAAAAGAGGTGCTGAGAGACGTTAATACAAAGAGAAAGCAAGGGGAAAAACGAAATGAAGAACAACTACAGAACGACTTATATGTCCATTTACAAACAATCAATGGATGCTCAAGAAACTAAAACATCAGCAATAGCAGTTGCATCAGGATAATGACATTTTTGAATACATTACATTCGTTCTTCGCTCTTCTCACAGATTTGGGTTGGTTCGCTGCAAACGTTTCTTTTATTTCACTTTCAAGAAGTCATACTTCTGGACGTATGCTATGGTTATTTGCCCAAAAGTGACCCGGCGCGCCGAACAAGCGCGGAAGTAATCACCGTTTAGCACTCCACAACCTGTTTGGTTATCAGAATTCTCTTCAGCAGCAGTGCAAAAAACAACTTTTAATGTGTTGACTATAGCCTAGAATTTTAAATGCTCCTTTAAATCCTTTTTAGATTTTATGACGCAAACAATCGGCATGAAGAGCTATTGCGGATTCACAAGAATAATTTCGTCGCAAACCACAACACCACCGTTAATAGACGCAAGCAATTTCTAAAAAGTTTTAAGTCATTAACTAGAATCCAGTTGTACTATTAACAGCAGCTACTTCATCAGCAGTTTTGATACAGTAGCAGTTTGTGTTCTTACGTGTAATTTCAAATCAAGGGAGCCATAAAGTGAAACCAACGATTATAATGGGCGACTTCAATGCCAAGCTAGGCGAGAAAAAAGAAACAAATAAAAACAAGATAGGCAATTATGGATACATTAAAACGAACAATGCAAGAGAGAGGTTCTTAGACTATCTAAAAGAAAACAATCTGTATGTCATGAACACTTTTTTTAAAAAACAAATACAATAGAAAATAGATAAGTCTTAATTGAATAAGTCATAGAAAGAAACAGAGGCCTCAGGTGTTTAAGACCATCACTAGCGAAAAACAAAACTGTATGCATTAAGAACCATCAGGAGAGAGAGGACACAAATGTGGATAAAATGACAAAGGTAATAGAAGATTATTATAAGAACGTTTATAGCCCTTAAAAAATGTTAAGCTCAAACACAGAAGAGACTATGAAACGAAAAATCCAAAACGTCGACTCGGAAGAGATACCGGATATAATAGCATATAAAATTGAGAAAGTCATAAAAGCTACGAAAAACAACAACGCTCCAGGTCCAGATGGCATCTTAACAGATATGTTAAAAGAAAGCAAAGATATAATATCGCTGTTTAATAAATGCCTACACCAAGAAGAAATCCTCGATAACTGTAATGAAAGTATCACAATCCTACTTTTCAAAATTCGCCACAGTTCCAATCCATAGCAAAAGCAACAGCCAATTCCAAAATTGTCGCGACACCTCCGATTTTTTTTTCAACCTGAAACTCAACCCATTGTGAAAATAAAAATCTTAAGGCTAAAAAAAAAGAAAAAGAATAACAAATAACAACGTATGTTATAGACAAATAAAAAAAATTATTTAGAATAAATAAATTAATAAAGAACTCTGAAAATTCTGTTTTTTAGCATAAAATTAAACAATCGAAACTAGTCAGTTAATTTGAGACAACAAAAGAGAAGAGTCGATTCTGTGAGATCAGCGCTTTAGAGCTACCCCGCTTCCCGCTAGATGCATGCTTTTACGACGTTCACCATCTCTTATCAAGAGAGACAGAAAAAATAGAAAAATACAAAGAGGAATGGAAACGGCCATGATGGAAGTAGATCTGAAAGACAAAAGAAGAAACACATGGATCCGAGAAGAAATAAGAGTTGAAAATGTTACACAAAAAGTTACTAAACCTAAATGGAGTTTTGCAGGCTGTACAGCAAGACAGCGAGACGAGACCAAAGTTAGGACACGGAACATGAGGAAGGCCACAAGATGGGAAAACTTTCTCAAAAAACCGATAGGAGCACACTGGAAAAAAGTAGCGCAAAATAGGAAAAAATGAGAGGAAGTGGGAAATGCCTATGCCCAAGGATGGATGAGAGAGAGCTATAGAAAAAGAAGACATTTTTCGTTCTTCCAGCTGATTCTAATGTATCTTGATGTTCTAAACACACAAAGAACTTTCGTTGGGCTCATCACGTAAGGATGTTATACAAAACAGCGTCAAAGGTAGTAACACGCAGTGAAAAAACCCCATTTTCGATATAAAACAATTCATTTACTAAATAATTAAAAAAATGATCTTTTTAATTACTTAGTACTAAAGTATTATGGTTTTGTCGCTGTTCCCTATGTAATGACCAGCAATAGTCCACCACCGTACTGAAGTTCCACCGACCTTGATAACTCCGTTCCTTCTCTTTGATATCCTGATGGAAGCTTTCTCCCTGCCCTTTGCTTACTGCATCCAGAATTTGAGGAAAGCAGTCAAGATGAGAGTGCAGTAAGTAAACCTTCAAACTCACTGGAAGTTTGTTAGTATGTTTTCCATCCATAATATTCTTGAAATCTTGTTTCTTTTGGTTTCCTAGAAATTTGTTAAGAATTTTTTTGGGGCCTTCTTTTTGTCGTCCTCCATTTTAGTTTCAAAGATGTCATCTTTCACGAGCTTTCTTATATCAGAGCCAACGAACATTCCTTCTTTTATTTAGTTTCGCATCAGAGAGTACCGGAAAGTTCCCTTTCAAGTATTTGAAACAATCACCGTTTTTGTTTAATGCCTTAACAAACTACTTGATGAGTTTGAGTTCTATATGAAGGGGAGAGAGAAGAACATTATTTGGGTCACCCAAACTTTTTCAAAGCACATTTGCTTGTCCACGCTGTAGAAAAGTTTTTTTGGACCATTCATTTTCTGCTCAATCCTGGCTGGCAACTGTCCCACTTGCGCAAGAAGATGGGATACTTGATATAGCTTTCTTGTTACCTAAGGAGCACATGTTTGTTGTTTTTAACTTTAAAGAGTTCTAAATTTTTATAACCCTCCTTTAGATGAGCTGAATGACCTACAGGCAGTGAAGTGTGCTTGTTACTATGGGAAAGTAATACTGTTTTCAAATTATTTTTGGATGAATCAGTAAAGTCTCTATTCACTTGGGCGATACTGAATTTTGAACATTAACATAAGGTCGGGAAGGTCGGTGCAGTAAACTAACTCACCATCCTGAAAAAAGCAAGAAACGAAATCTTTTTCTCCGTTCTTATACCATGCAAAAGAGGTTTCTGGCGCTAGCAAGTTTTTTTCTTTCAATCTGTAACCTAACATCTAAGCAGAATTTTTTGGTAGGCCCACATCCCAAACTATAAAAGTCGTTTAATTCCGTCTGTGCAAAGAGTTGAGGTTCACTACTCTTTATGACGTCGTGGAAATCATCATCCGAATCCTCACAATCCTTTCAGCGTTTTCTGGAGTATTTAAATTTTTTGAAGGCTTAGGTACGGAAAAATCAGGCCCATTGGATTCCATGCCGAAAATTACTTGCTAGCAGTATGTGAGCAGTTTAGGGCCAACCGTACCTTCGTAACAATTACTACAGCAGTTGTTCTTACTTCTCCAAGACTCTAAGTGTTGAAAAAAAAAATTTTTTTTCTTTAAGAGTCACTGTCGGCATTTACACTAGAACCCATAGAGTTAATGATATATCACATCGCTATAAACACAAACCTTTTTTTCAGCTAAGAAACAATAACGAAATAAAGAGTAATTAACACGACTGTTTCCCTCTAGAAATCTCAACCAATAAAAAGGCCGGATTTTTAAATTCTAAACAGTTGTGGGCGTATTAAAGCAATAGTTGCACTAATGGAGATTATCGACAAGTGTGCTGACAGGTTGCAACCTCCTGTTTGACTTTAAAAGATTCTTAACGCAGGGCTACTGAGTAGTCCTTTTTAGAGGTCCAATAGTAGCGCTTCTAATGCTTTTAACGCTTGTAACTTCTAACTTGTTTGAGTCAAGTCAAAGTCAAATCATAATTGTTTCTGCTGCTGCGACGTCTGTAGACATGAGCCTTTTCGATCAAAATGGAATTTGGTAGTTTGGTTGTTGAACGCTGCTGCACGCTGTCAAGGATACGAAAGAGCCGCAACAGCAAACTGTAAAGGTCCGGCGGGTCATCTCCGTCGTCGGTCCAGTCTTCAGTTTTTCGTCGCTGATGTAAAAGCAACCACGTCGAACGCGCTTCGCACACTTATACTACCAGTGCAGCACAACCCACCATCGCTGGTGCTTCGGTCTTTTCGACCTCCATCATGTTGTTGGCCTCCGGAGTCTTGCTGATACCTAAAACAGAAAACAGAGTTGTAGTGGGAAGGAGGAGGGTGAACGGTAACGGATTCTTGGAGGTTTTGTAAATTGGTGTCCCGAGTGTAGGATTGGTTTATCTGATGGCTAAAGGTGTGCTCTTCGGGATGTCTTGGAGGTCGTCGGGAAGCTCCGAGGCTTGGGCGAGGAGAATGGCTAGAGAGGGTTTGAGCTTCTTCTTGGATTTCCTAGGAATGGGACTAAGTGGAGTTGTCGGGATGTCGAGAGCGGCGGTTTGGTTTTGCTCGATGGTTCTTTTCACGAAGCCGCCGCGTAGAAAGTCAAGTCGGCGTCTATCGCAGGTATTCTGGTTAGTTTTCAAACCTCCCCGAAAGGATGAAAGCAATCCAGTCGAAGCAACCTCCGACATACGGCCCTCTCCTTCCTGCGAAGTGATTCCACGAGTCTGGGCGTGGCAGTCGCAAAGCAGATAAAGCGATAATCCAAAATGGGGCGGACAAATATTTTGTAAACTAGTTCGGGAGAAACACAAATACCTGGCTTTTACACTGCTCACAACTGAGATTGAAGTTTGTTGGCCATTTGAAGCAAGTACCGAATAACTGAAAAAGCGGAATGGCTGCAGCTGCATGTAAAGACTTGTATTCAATGCTTTGTTTCGTAACCAGCAGCGTGGTGTGTTGTGTAAACCTCGATTTAGCTTTGTGGCTCCATGTGAGGGAACCCTACTGCATCTCAAATACTCTGCGATGATCTTCTCCAAGAAAGTCAAGGTGTGTTTGTCATGGCATCAACGATCACGGGAGTATTTTATGCAAAGCGACCGCATTTGTCAAAGATAAAAAGTGCTATTCCACCACGACAACACACCGACGCACAAATCGACCGTCGCAATGATGAAATTAATGCATTGTGCTACGAACTGGTTTCTCATCCGCCATATCCTTCTGATTTGGCCCCACAGAACTATTATTTTTATTCCTAAACTTGAAAAAATGGCTCGGTGGTAAGAGATTTGGGTCAAATGAGGAGGTCATCGCTGAAACAGAGACCTGTTTAGAGGGCTTCAAAAAAATCATACTTTTTGCAGGGCATTGAAAAATTGGGGTATCGTTGAACGAAATGTAAAGAGCTTAAAGGAGATTGTTTTGCAGAAAAAAGTTATGTTTTTTTACCAACAACTAATTATCAATCGGCTCTCTTATCACCAACTTTTATTAAACAATGACTTTAGGGCGAAGTTTTAGTGTGTTAGGAAACTATTGTGGAGCTCTCTGCTTCTCTAGCGGTCTGGTTCAGTAGAAAATTGTAACTTTAAAAAGGTTTTAGTATAATTCGGTTTGATACGATGTTAAAACAACCCCATGGGGCCTCTACTGATCTGTCTTACTCGCTCTTATTTAACCCTATTACACTCTTCGTTTTCACTCAAAATACTTTAAGTCCGGATTTCAAAAGACTATGGAAGGAAACAGGAAGCAAGTGAAGGTGGAAGAAGCGAATGTAATGAATAGAACCATTGGCATTGGGAGGATTAAGTTGGGCAGATTCAACAGTGAGTGGGCTTGTACAAAAAAGAAAGAAGAGAAAAGAAAAAAAAAGAGTGATCAGGAACTCGAACAGGAGGCTCAGATGCAACACCCTAGACAAACAGTAACCACTGTGAAAGATGCAAGATACTTAAAAGAAGCCAATAAAAATTTGTATTGCAATAGTAAGAAATCGATAGCTTACTAAGCAAACTTAAATTTTTTCATTTAACAGTGTATAAGCCGTTTAAATCAAATACCACACCAGTAAAAAATTAATTATGACGAGACATAGGTGATGAATTAATGAAGTCACTTAACATTACAAACATTTAAAACTCGTTTTGAAAACGGTTTGACACAGTTTAGTATTCATCTCATCAATGTCATGTTCAATTAAAAAATAAAATGTCCAACAATGAATGTAATTCTAAATTTATTCATGAAGAGAAACCAAATGCTGGTGAATATAAAATTACAAAACAAAATCTTCTATACCTTTTTAAGATACAAACGCCCAGATCTAAATCCCCTAATTTTTGAACGAAAATCGCCCCGGTGACAAATAAAAAATGTGTTGATTTGCATATCAGCTCGAAAATCTAAAAGTAGATATAAATTGAACATTCCAGACAAGTAAATCCTACCAGTCTGATAACAACATTGGCAAGCCCGGATTGCTTTACCTATTTATAGTTTTGCAATGGTAAAATGCTGAGTTTATATACGTGTGTGTGTTGATTTCATTGGTGGTGGTGGCTTTAGCCAAAAATACATTACAACAAGAATGTGCCTGACGTGACTGGAACTTTTCGTCCTAGACAGGACTATAAAGCTCTGTTTGTTTTTATAACCTTTTAGTCTCATATTATGCACTTTATGTGTTACACTTGGAACTCTCAACTTGGAAAAATATACTAATGCGCGATATTTTAAGACGCCTCGTAAAAGTTAGGATTTCTATGCTAACTGTTTTTGCTTTTTTTAGCTAAATTAGATTTTTCCAAGATCCTTTTTTTAAAGCAAATCCTAACAAATTAAGCGGCGATGTTTAATGTTGTAAAAATATATTTTTAAATTTGATTAAATCTTAACCAGGGTCTGAGAAAATTTTGGCAACATTGAAAGTGCTTTAAATATCGTGGAAAGCAGTGTTTATTGCTTTTTCTGCTACTTAATGGCTTCCGTAACCTGATTTTTGAAGTATCTGAGTAGTGAAATTGCACTTGCGACGAGGCAATCCTCTTAAACATGAAACGAATTTAAAACTTCAAAATTACACCTAAAATGAATCACCGTCTCTCATAACTTCCAACTTTTACAGAGATTTCAAGTGAATAATAGAGAATAAAGTCGATTAACACCTTGATGAAAATAGATCTAAGGGATTCTTACAGCACGTATCGTTGTAAATTGTTCTCGCTAAAAGTAAATACTAGTTTCAGTGATAAATGTTATGAAAATCCTAAGCACTAACCATTCGTTACGTTTACCGGCAATTGCAAACTGAAATTACGGAGATAATGGTGATTTAAAAGTGCAGTTACCGATAGAATGCATTTTCATATTTCATATCTGAATTATGGATATTGAAACTTAAACGACACTTCGATGGCCAGTCGCCAATATCGTCTCTATTTCACAACGGAACGCGGAAAGGCTTATGGGTAAAATGAAAAAGAACGATATGATTTTTAAAGTTACAAGATAACTTTATTGGGGTATTAAATTACTTTTGTAGTACTTCAGGTTATTTTACTACAAAGGAAATACCGAGATAATGTTAAAATGTGTACTAAAGCATATTTACAAAGTTTAGTACTCGTAGTAAATTAAAATAGTAAAGTACCTTATAAATTACAACAATTCGGTTCTTTTTACTATATTAATAACACTTATTAGAAATAACTTGATGTTAACCAAATTCAAACAAATTTATTGATAGATTTTTAAAATTAGATATATTACAAAAAGTACTCTCAGCCTTGGATGCAATTTTTTATATCGAACGAGAATAACTCAGCAGACGTACTGGAAGGTAAATTAAAACTGAATATTAACCGTAAATTTCAATTAACAGCAATAATAACAACAACAAGGATAAGTTTGCAACAACAATAACAACGCAAACTGGTTTTGATTAATAATCCTTTCCTTATTATAAATATACAAAATTAAGATAAATTTTAGGGCACTACAAAAAAAATGTTTTGTTATTGAGCTTGAAACAACTTAAATTCAATTTCAGAATTTCCTTTTTTAAACCTACCCAACAGAAATTTATTTCATAATAATTAACAATCAACACATTATTATCGATAATGACAAAAATAGTCAACTTAATCCTTCTACTTTACAACCCGGGTAGCCTGCAAATCCAATTAAATTTTTAAAATTGCAAGAGCCATAAATCCTCAACAGTTAGCAAACAAAAAATTTCTGAAGAACGATCGTCTCACTATATCCCTAAGGATTGTAAATACATCAAATCAAAGCAAATAATGATTTTCAATCTCGGATAGATCTACGGTCCTCCCGTGCGTAGCCAGTAAATTTAACTTGAGAACTATGTGAAAAGAAGGCAGGATCCTTCAAGAAACTCTTTTATTAATTTTCTTAATTTGCCTCCTATAGCTCACACCACAAAGGAGATTTAAACAAAGCTTGCAGACGGAGATATACGTGTTTAGCAACAATACCGCAGTGTGTAAAATTCTGCTTAGCCTTTCTCTTAGCGTCTGTATCAACCTGACCTGATATAACATCTAAAGACGTAATCAAAGTTGTATGTTCTTTTCTACCTTCGTAGATACTACGAGTGAACTAGACCACAAGTTTTCAAAGATTTGCTCAGGTGCTACTTGTTGAATGCCCTTGAATATGTGCTTCTAGCTTTGAAAGCATTTATAAATCATCTTTGAGACATCTTTCATTACTCTGACCAACAAACAATGATTTCTGCGGAAGCTGCAATAATAGTCGCTTTTAAAAGGTGCACCCAAAAAGTTTCTAAAAGCAGATTTTCAGAATGCAGCCAATGAAATTCTTCAGTTTATGAGATTCATCCCTGATCAGAGTTTTCTTCTTCTCTTTCTGTCTTTGTCTTGATAAATATTTATTTTAGAAAGCCAAACGAGTATAGTAAATAGTACCTAGTTGAAAAAAATGATACTTTTGCGCCCAACATAAAGCCTTTGAAAAAAAGATACCCAGCCACAAAATCGTGACATCTTGTCACGCTTTTTTAGAACAAGAAAGAACTTATTGAGATGTCAAGAAGATAGTCAACCATGCGCAAACACTCGCAACCTTTCTGTAACCGAGTCCGTTAAACCTGCAAACAGTAATAGCCTTTACCAACCAGCTGATGCAACCATTAGGTACAATTAATTGCTTCTAAGCGAGTTTAGGAGTGAAACACACAAGATCTAAATCTAAAGGAGCAACGTCGCACCCACCCTCACTGAAACCGAACTCGTTATATTATACAAGATTTTAATGAAACGAGTTGGCCTTCAGCATGCCGTCGACATCTAAGCAAGGATAAAGAATCTCGACGTACCAAAACCTACAACCATAGCAGGCAGCAATCACAGAACCTTACAGCAATGCCGCTGTTGTTCTTTTCCACATTACCATCAAGATCAAATAGAAGACTAGCTTTCCCCCACAAATAACAATCAGAGGCCCATCTCGATAGCACCCGCCATTCCCTTGATAAGGACTATCTGTTGTCATCCATTAATCTTGATAAGAGAGCTAACTGTTACTATGATTCGGGTTACGCAATCGCATGGGCCACTTTTGGTGGACCCAGGTCGAGCTTTGTCCTCCATTAACTTTGCCGAGAAAACTAAATGTCCCTATGACTTAGACAACCCCTTCGCGTGGCTGTGATCGGGCTTCACACTCCTTTAACTTTGGTAAGAGAGCTAGGTGTCATTATGACTTTATCTACACCCTCGAACAGCTAGATGTCCGTGACTTGGACAACGCCCGTGTACGGCTCTCATCGAGCTTTACACTCCGTTAACTTTGATAAGAGAGCTAGATGTCACTATGGTTCTATTTACATCCTCGGACGGGCTATCTTCGGTAGTTCCAAGCTTCATTTACTTTGCTAACAGAGTTAGATGTCTTGCAACTTAGACAACACCCTTGCACAGTCCTGGTCGAATTTTACCCTCTGTTAATTTTGACAACAAAGCTAGATGTTACTATGACTTTAACTACAACTTCACACGGTATACCTTCGGTAGCTCTAGGTCGAACTTTGCCTTTCATTAAGCTTCTTAACAAAGCTAAACGGACTGTGATTTGGATAACTTCCCCACACGACCTTCGTTGGGTTTCAGCCTCTGTTAACCTTGATAAAAAAGCAAGATGTCAGTATCACTTCATCTACAACCTTGAACGGGATACCTTCGGTAGCTTCAGGTCGAGTTTTGTTCTTCCTTAATGTCATTAAGAGAATTCAATGTCCTGTGATTTGGACAACACTCTCTCACGGCCCTAATTGGGCTTCATACACCGTTAACCTTGCTAAGAGAGCTAGATGTTACTATAACTCTATCAACACCATCGAACGGGCTACTTTTGGTAGCTCCAGGTGAGGCTTTGACATCCATTAACATTATTAAGAGAGTTAGATATCATTATGACTTGCACAATGCCCTCGCACGGCCCCGGTCGGGCTTTACTATCTTTTAACCTTGATAAAAGCGTTAGATGACACTATGGCTCTAGCTGTACTCTCGGACGAACTACCTTTGGTAGCTTCTGGTCGGGCGTCGCCATCTATTAATCTTGTTAAGAGAGGTAGATGTCATTGTAACTTGCACGATCCTGGTCGTGTTTCATCCTCAATTAACCTTGATAAGAGAGCTAGATATCAAACGGGCTACCTTCGGTAGTTCCAGGTCAAGCTTTGTCCTTCATTAATTTTGTTAAGAGAGTTACATAATCTGTGGTTTGAACACCGGCCTCGTACGGTCTTCATTGGACTTGATTTTCCCTTAACCTCGATAAGAGAGCTAGAGGTCACTATGGCTTTATTTACATCCTCGGACGAGGTACATTTGGTAGCTGCAGGTCAGGTTTTGCTCTTTATCAACCTTCTTAAGAGAGTTAAATGTCTTGTACCTTGGAAAACGTTCTCGCACAGCACTAGTCGGGCTTCACTCTTCGTTAACCTTGGTAAGAGAGCTAAATGTCACTATGGCCTTAATTATACCCTCGCGCGGGCTACCTTTGGTGGCTCCAGGTTAAGATTCACCATGCATCAACCGTGTTAAGAAAATTAGATAACATTATGACTTGGACAATGCCCTCGCACGGCTCTGGTCAGGTTTCTCCTTTCGTTAACCTTGATAAAAGAGGTAGATGTTGCTATCGCTTCGTCTACATCCTCGAACGGGCTATCTTCGGTAGCTACAGATAGGGCTTTGTCCCTATTAACCTTGTTAAGAGAGTCTTTGAAACTGGGACAACGCCCTCGCACGGCCCTAGTTAGGCTTCACCCTCCGTTAACTTTGATAAGAAAGCTAGAAGTAACTATGGTTCTAGCTAGCTCCAAGTCGGGCTTTGCTCTCAATTAACCTTATTAAGAAAGTTAAATGTCCTGTGACTTGGACAATACTTTCGCATTGCCCTGGTCGGGTTTTTTCGCTTTGCTAATCTTGATAAGAAGGCTAAAGATTCATCTACATCCTCGACGAGGCTACCTTTGGTAGCTCTAGATCGAGCTACACCATCTATTAACCTTGTTAAGACAGGTACATTTCCCTACAACTTAGACAACGCTCTTGCACGACCCTGGTCGGGCTCACCCTCCATTAACCTTGCTAAGACTACTAAATGTCACTATGGCTTTAACTACAACTTCGAGCGGCCTACCGTCAGTAGCTCCAGATCGGGCTGTGTCCTCCATTAGCATTGTTAAGAAAGTTAAATGTTCTGGAATTTAGAAACTTTCTTGCACGGCCCTGGCCGAACTTCATCCTTCGTTAATCATGAGAAAAGAACTAGATATCACTATCGCTTTATTTACATCCTTGAACAAATTACCTCCGGTAGCTCTTGTTCAGGCTTTGTCTTCCATTAACCTTTTCAAGAGAGTTAGATATCACTATGACTTCTACAACGTGCTTGGTGGCACTTCACCCTCTGTTAACTTTGACAAGATAGATAGATGTCACCCTCAGTAGCCCCAGCTTGAGCTTTGCCCTTCCTTAACCTTGTTAATGAATGTTATTGTGGCTCGGGCTACCAGCTTATTACTGAGACTACGCATCCTGTAGTCGAAGTTTAATAACTTACAACATGCAATCCCCTAACGATGATTAATTCTTTCCTGATGTTTAAAAAAATTCTAGATAAGACCTAGAAGAGTCTTAAGAGATGTGAATATCAAAACTTTGAGACCTTTTTTATCATCTAAAACAATATAAACTATAGCATTTTACTTTAAGTAAAAGACTTTCTGTTCTTACCCCCCAAAGTAACTCTAGCTGAGTAGACTGGAAAACTGACGGATTTGATCCGGTTTAGATTTTAATTATCTCGGATAGAAGAAGATTCTGCTAATGTTAACAGACCGCCTGCGCCTGTGGCTTCGACTTATTATAAACACGTGTTGGATTACATCCCTCAAAATTAGGTTTTTCCGTCGATCATTTTCGTAAAAAAAAAGCAAATATTCCACAGACCATTTTCAATGATTCAAGGTCAGGCTTCGCCTTACCTCTTTAAGATTGATATTTCTAAATACAGATTGAACTGAGCTCGCTGCAAGGCCACCCGTGGTAGCTCAAGGTTAGGTTTCATCTTCCATCAGCCTTTTAAGTGAACTAAATATCTTACGAGCAGCTGCGGGGGCTTAAAGCTCTATTGACCTTAAAAAATAAATACAAACACAGATCAAGCCATTTGTGGTGGTCCTAAGTAGGGTGTTATTCTTTATTGGCCTTCTAAAGAGCTAAGCTAAATGTCCCATCTGTAGTGACCCAAGATAGTGTTTTGCCTTCCATTAACCTTCTAAGAAAAGTTACAGGCTACCTGCTGTGGACCTGTATTAAGCTTTGCCCTCCATTAGAAATGCTAGATACAAACATGGATTGAGCTACGCTTTCCAATGGACCACCTGCAGTGAACCTAACTTGGAATTTGTTCTCCATAGACTTTCTAAAAAAGCTAAATATACTTCAGGCCACCTGCGGTAACTCAAGGTCAAGTTTTACTCTTCACCAACTTTCTAAGAAATCATACATTACGGTGGCCTAAAGTCAGGCTTTGTCTTCCATCGACTTTCTACTACAACTAGGTATCTTATCTTTGGGAGCTATGACAACTTTAAATTTTGAGATAAAACCAAAAACACATTCGTTAACAAAAAGATAGGCATCAATAATGCAAATAGTCATCTTAATTGCTTTCGTTTAATTTTTCCCTAAGATTATACTTTTTCTATTGATGACTAATAAATCACCTGAATTGGACATCATTCTGTTTGCTGGAAATTTTTCAATATCTTGCGCATTTCGAAGCAGGAACTAAAACGATTTGTTGCCCCACAAATAAAATTCACATAAAATTTGCTTAAAGGATTTTCAGGTGCAATCCCTGTGTTTGTTTTCAATGCACCACATGTACCAAGTGATCAAAAATAGTTGATGACAATTTAGATTTCCCGTAATTGGCAGTGATTTTTGCAGCTTAGAGTTGGCGGTGTTGCTAACTGCCACTTAGTCAGCTAGAGCGATTTTTATTTACATTACATGTTTGCAATAATGATTCAAACAGTGATGCCAAACTTAGCGAGGAATCTCCAGATCTGATGACTTTGTAAACTTTTGACTGACTACAGTTTTACGTATGCTTTCTTACGATATGGACGTGTGGAGTCAAGATCATGGAGGGTGATAAAGAACCTGAAGCAACGAATGAGCTAAAAAATTTGGAGAGGAACCGAGTAAAGAGGAACAAGACGACATCCATTAATTAGATAAAATTTCTGAGGCGATACCAAATGATCTTACCAAAAGATTATGAGAGTGGTAGAAACTATTCGTGGTGAATCGTGTACGCAAGAACATAATTCAAAGATGCACTTAAGTAGAATGCATGAAGGGATAGTGAGAGATAAATTGGACTTATAGTTATGCAACAAAGAGCTGTTTGAGACAAATTGTGTATTGCTCAAGTCAAGATAGAAGATTTAAAATACCAGTTGGATATGAAGACCAGTAAGATAAAGGTTTTGAAAGGAAAGAAAGGAAGCTTATTGGACTCAGTAGATCAGGCACAAAGTACAACGAGTACATGTGCACAAATGATGAAGAGGAGATGAATTAGTGTTCGTGCTCAAGGTTCAAACACTATAGCTACCGCAGGAGAAAATTACGAAGTTTACCACTAACTTAAAAGAAATGAAACAGAAATTGAAACAAAGTGTGAAACTAAGAGATATTCAGGGGCGCTTTGCGGCAATCAGAAACTGAAGAACAAAAACTGAAACTAATTAAAAAATTATAGGAAAGAAAAAATGAGTTTGAAGTAAGAGACATAGTCAATAAATACCCTAAGATCATGGTAATTAGCGAGGAGGAAGGTTGTACAACAGAATACAACAATTTAAAACAGGTCGGAACGAATTCAAGTTGGTAGCGGCAATACAGAAACCAGTGGAAGAAAAAATTTTCAAATTTGAAATCATTCTTCCAACTAGAAATAGATCGCAGCTAATAATTTTACTTTTACAATTAAACAATATGAATTGCATATTCATGCAAAACTGACTATTTTTCTCCTTCCTAGAACGATACCGGTAGAGAAAATTAAATAAAAATCAAAAACTTAAGGTAGTACCCTTTATTAACCTAATCAATACCTACCTTAAGCTATGGATCTTCAATACAAAACCATTGATGTTCAAGAAGATTTATGACAACGGGTGATTTAGACGTAGTAGAAGCGAAAGTGATCGAAGCAGATAACGTAGCGTAACAGTTTCAGGCATGTCTAGAAACACTGCAGGAAATAAAGAACCGTGCATGAGGGGTGCAGATAAGCAAAGATGAACGAATGTGATTTGATTATTGTGAAGTACGTTAGCTGTAAAAGAGCAGAACTTAGGGATAGAGAGAACATGTAATCGTGCGGTGTTAACTATCAAGACAACAAGCAGTCTGAAAAGTGTATAATTCAGAGAAACAATAATGAGCATATCATCAAGCAGTAAAATTGTGGACACATTTTAAAAAATTGTGAAGTTACATATAGTGGCATTCTTCTTCCCCGCTAGCTTTTGATCAGTGTGTGTTGGTAGGGTGTTTCCTCGGTGGTCGTTTTGTTGAGATTGTATTAGCAAGACTCCTCTTTCTCTGTCTCTTCTCCTTTTCCTTCTACCGTTCCTTCCCTGCCAATCCTACTATTGATTTTATGCATATGGTGGCGGAGCACTCGGTTTTGAGCCGAGACTTATGTTAACTGTCCCTGGCGACATGATTCATTGTTGTTCACTATCGTACTAGTTTTCCAATTTTCAATACTTGTCGCCCATTTTGTGCAAATCGTTAATTTATTGTTGCTATTCGTGGGCTAAATAAAAAAAGGTAGTGCTACCGACTTTTTTTTGGAAAAAAACGAGAATTACTGATCCAGAGGCGGTAACTCACCGTTAACACACAATTTGGCATGCCACTTGGCTAGCTCGGCGGGTAAAAGACAGCGTGGTTCGAAACGATCTGACTCTCTTAATGCATATAACGGACATAAAAAACGTAAATCAGAAAAACACTTATCTAATTTAGTATTTACGTTATTTATGAATAAACAAATAATGTAGTTTTGTTAGAAAGCTCTGTCTTACTTACCAGGCCCTTCTAGATTCTGTTATTGTTATTATATTACAAAGTACGATATCTAAAATAAGGTAACGCAGTGTTTCATTGCAATCATAAAGGCTTTTGCGTTATTTTCCATTATTTATAATACAAAACTTTCGATTCAGCAGTTCACAGAGCAAAACATTGTTTTATTTATATTTTGATAAGATGCCCTGCAAGCTGATTTGTTTAGGCGTTATAGAAATTTATTTAAAGCTAACTTATTCAACTAATACAAATCAGTTTAATCTCTTAAGGAAACGGCAGAATTTACATTATAATACAAATGCTGAACTTACGCAGTCAATTATGACTGCTTTCAAATAACGTTTTGCTAAACAGGGGATGAGATATTTTACCAGCGATTTTTTTGCGACAGAATCTCTTTACATTATTAAAGTCACTGATTTTGCCGACTTTGTTGTTGTGGACCTTCCAGTTATTTTTTAGGCGAACTAGGTGCTACTAACCGAGCCATTCTCTCTTTTTTATCAAGGCTTGACATGAATACGAGGGTTGCTATTTATATTTCTGGCCTAACAATGAAAAAACAAGTATTTATGATCGAAACTAGTTTTATTGTTTTTCAAAATATTTTCCATTAAGATTGATACACTTTTCCATGCGTTTGAACCAATTTTCGAAGCACTTTTTCCACTCTGTTTGAGGCAGCTCCAAAATATGCGTTTTGAAACAAAAAACGGCTTCTTCTGGTGTTGAAAATCGTTGACCACGCAGTTTGTTTTTGATGCACGGGAATAAAAAGAAGTCCTTGGGTGCCAAATCAAGGCTGTATGGTGGATGGCCCATCAACTCGACCTTCTGGCTGGTTAAATATTCAATTGTTTGAGCAGCGGTGTGAGAGCTTGCATTGTCATGATGAAGAATGATTCGCCTCTTCTTTGAAGTTTTCCGAATTTCTCCAATGACTTCTGGCAAACAAATGGTTGTGTACCATTCAGAGTTGACCGTCTTACGTTGCTCTAACGCCACTGTTGCTACATGACCGGTAATGCCAAAGAAACAGGCAACTATTTGTTTCGATGTGCTTCTTCCGCGAACAACTTTTGTTGGATTTGGCTCGTCTTGAAAGACCCACACAGTTAATTGCTGTTTTGTTTCGGGGTCATATGCGTAGATCCATGATTCGTCACCTGTGCAGATGTTATACACAGCCTTTGATGCACCTTTCGCAAATTTTTTCAACATTTCAATGCACCAGTCGACGCGAGCCTTCTTTTGAGCATTGGTCAGGTTATGCGGGATCCAACGGGAACAAATTTTTTTACGGCCAAATGATCATGTAATATCTTGTTGATGCTAGTCATACTAATGCCCAAAGATGCCTCAATCTCACGGTATGTCACATGACGATCTTGTTTAATCAGTTCACGCACAGCATCGATGTTTTCAGGCACAACGACAGATTTTGGACGGCCTTCACGGATTTCGTCCTGGAGTGAACATCGGCCACGTTTGAATTCATTATACCAGTTTTTTTACACTGCTGTAGGATGGAGCTTCATCGCTATATAATGTATTAAGTTCATTGATGCACTCTTGTCGTGATAATCCACGTCGAAAGTTATGAAAAATAATTGCACGAAAGTGTTCACGGGTCAATTCCATTTTTTACTAGGGAATGCACTTTTCAATTAACTGCAAACAACACTAATCGCACTCAAATGACAAAATGTTGTGGTTGAGGTTATGTTCAACAATGTAAAGTTTACACCGGAAATGTCAGCTGACGTCTGGAAACAGTCAGTGTTGTCAAGGCCAGAAATATAAATAGCAACCCTCGTATTGATGGAGTTATGCTAAGGATGGGTATTAACGGTTAATGACGCGTTCTGTCTTTTTTTTTGGTTAACCTTTAAATGACAAGTCATACATTTTGTATGACTATCCTTGGCAACAGCTTTCGACTGTTCTGAAATAAACTACTCCATCTCCAGTCTCCAGATAGAGTACTCTGTATGTTTCAGTTCCATCTAATCTCCTCGTTAGAGTCTTTCTATGGACTAACCAAGCAATTTTAATTTTTAAATAAAGATACTAGCTGATCTTGTTACTTTTTGTTCCTCAGTATTAAATATTACCTTGAGGTTTACAACACGTTCTCGTTCTTTTATTACTTTAGTTTTTCTTCGTGTTTTTTATTCGTTTTTTTCTAAAATTGGTTTGAAGTTTGTTTCAACTATAAAATTCTATTAAAAATTCAACATTCAGTTTTGCGTAGTATTGGGTTAGTTGTTTAAATACCAAAGGTTACTTTCAAATTAGCAAAAGGTTTCCATTTATAACCGTAATGTTTTGTATAATTTTGTAATATTACATTAGAGAAACAACTTGTATAGTGAAGAAATTGCATTACTACTAGTTTATCATCATTTAGTGAACTTTTATCAGCTTACAGGTACAACTTCAGGTACTCAATAAATAAAAATTAAAGCACGCCCGTAGCTCATATACCTTACAAATCATTCGTTAAGCTCAGCCAGCGATGTAATTTATTTATTAAGGCAATCACTGCGCTGAGGTAAAAGAAACATAACAAGGATATCCTTAAGATGTAGTTCGTGCCAAAAAGTTGCTAACTTTGATTCTCTGAAATCTTACAAACTCCTCTAACTTTTAATAAATAATTCCCATTTTACTTTCCACTCCCGGCGTATTGCGAAAAACGAGCGAACTTAAGAATAATTGAGCTTGAGATGGAATCTATAATTATCAGCCACCATCAAATAATTGCCTCAAAGTAAATTTACTTGTTTGTCTAGAACTGCAGAGAAAACAACATTAATATTTAAAACTGTAACATAATTTAGGGTCAGGTCAACTTCCTATACAACTCCGACTGGTATAATTCTAGTTTAATTAGATTCTTTTATGAATATTGTATGGCGCGTTGAGAGGGAAGAGCAGCACACGCACGTAATGTTTATATACAGCGACGAATAAGCACGCACAGTCAGAATTTCTTTTTTTTTTAATTTGTAAAAAGCATACCAACTTTCGGTTACATGAAAACGTAACAACTTAATTTTTACCTTTCCTTTTTACTTTTTTGGCATCAGCAATTTCTTTCCTTTTCAACAAATTGTATAGGAAGCATCCCTTTTTTCAAATATTTATAGTCTTCATTTTTATAGATAAGGGTCACAACAGGAGAACTGCGTTAGGGGTGGAATATTTTATAAAAATATCGACCGATTTTCTAAATTATTTAAAAATTTTTCGAAATGTTACAAACCCAATTTCACCACTCGACTTTACTAATTAAGACTTGGCACATTTTTCATAAATTTGTAAATTGGATAATTTTATTAATTCAACCAGTTCTATATTTTTATCTTCGGTTTTAAAACAACCCACAATTTTATTTTTAAATTTAAAGAGGTTTTTCAAATAAATTTTCGTCGTCGATTCGAATTAAGTCTAATGAGGGTGCCTATTCAAATGATTAGGTAGGTGTGACGCGGGACACATGACAGTGTATTTGCCACAATGGAACATATAAATCCTAACCTTTACTAGGGTAAAATCGATATCAGCCCTGGTGCACCGGACACGCCGTTTATCTGAGGGCTACCATTAATGACGTGGCACAAATCTTACGACCGAATTTTATCATCATGTCAACACCAGTTGCCACCAGCTACGCACATCAAATGCTATAGTATTTTGTTCTTTCCCCTTACTTTTTCGTTTTTTTTCTTTCTTTATCGGTTTTGATGCCCTTTAATTTGGCCTTCTTATTGGAAACTTAAATCCCCAAATAACACAATTTTCCAGGTTGGAAAATAGAGAGGATAGTTCCATGACAACGTTTAAGGTTATATCAAATTTATATCGAATTTTTGGTTTTATTCCTTTTTGTATTTTTTGTATTTATAGGCGCTCATAACGCAGACTTGCTTAAATTTTTCTAATCTTGTTTTGTGGAATTTCACAAACATGGCAAGACACGGGTATATTAAAAATTCCACAGGTGACTTTATTATTGTTAAACAAACCCCACATGTGTTTGGATCCTACACGTGTTTTCTGTTTTATGTTATTCTTATTACGAGTATAAGCAAACAAATTTTTCTAGCCACTGTTGTGTAGATAAATTATATTGAAAAATGAATAACAATAATAAACTAAACTCCTTTAGAAGTTGATTTAGTAATGCTGTATTTGTTAAGTACGTAGATATTTGTAGGTTATCTTACAGCATTTCCCTAGATTTGTCTTTTTGTAATTCTTTAGAAATTTAGTAGTTTGTCTTGTTTAACTATGTATCTCAGAATTCATGAGCAAAAATACTTGATTTTTCTAATTTGACTAAATCGTCTACAGGATTCTAGACCTCAAAACATAATTTGGTTTTCTCAAACTTAATATTACAGAAACATACTAATGTAAAATTTGCATTTCTGTCGTTTTTGGATGCTCTTCGTTAGTACTTTAAAATTTGCTGCTCAGAGAAACATTTTTCGAGTCTGCTCAATCGTGACTGGTACAACAACACGATAGCTGGAAACTTTGTTCATAGCCCTTCAAGCCATTCTTTTGGAAACCAGTCATCTGGAAACATTGGCTAACTAAAATCTGTGCAGTGTACATGGTACATCGCAAAAAAGATATTTTAGATCATCAACATTTTAATGGTAGGAACATTCTTTTACCAGATCCGCCTGCACACCATTATTGCTGAAACATCTGACTACGAATACGTCATCGACTAGAACTGTCAGTACTATCGACGCTGTTAAAGAAAAATCGGCAACAAAAGTTCAAGACAAGTAATTTTCAACGTAGTTTTTGAGTCGTTAGTACCGGGGCTACCACAAGCTTTCACTGTGTACGGGCATCAGAACCGACGCAAAGCAGAGAAATATTTATAAGTTTCTACCACTAACACACCAACAAGATTGATAACATGGCCGCTTGTGGAGTCAACACAATACAGCAATCTCATACGTTGTTGCAAAATACCTTCTTGCAGCTGTGTCAGAATTCAACCATAAGGTAAAGCTGAAGATTTATACCTCTCTGCATTTTTGCTGAAGAATATTCATCATCCAAGGACTCAAAGCATTCACTAAGTACCACGACACCGCTAATACTTAACAAGAGCTCATCAATACCCTCGATTTTCATCAGGAACGAATCCGCCCCAGGGCCCACACATACCAAAGACAAGTTACAAGTCCGCTTAAAGGACATTTTGAGGACATAATTTCTAAGTTCGCTTGAAGGATGCACCACGGCAGTATCAGCTGAACAAATTTACCTCACAGTTACTAGTTCATCTTAAGGTTCATTTTGAGCTGAAAACAGTAATAGAACCCTCCACGTCATTCTGAACTGCAGAAAGTAAGTTAATTGAAGCAGTCACGCCATTCGGAGTTCGAGCAAGTCATCAGTCTCTACGCCTTTCCGAAGCGAAGCAAGTAATAATAGAATACACGATACGCCCGGCTGGAGTAAGTAATCAAAGTCTGTACGCCATTCCAAACTGGAACAAGTCATCGAAGTCTCCACGCCATTTCTAGGTGGAACAAGTCATTGAAGTTTCTACACTATTTCGAACAGAAACAAACAATAGTGGCATTTGCACTGGAACAAATAATCGAAAAACTCACACCATTCCAAACTGAAGTTAGCAATAATCTCATTTACGACATTCCAAGCTGGAGCAAATCATCAAAGTCTCTAAGTCACTCCTAGCTGAAATAAGTCATCAAAGTCTCTACACTATTCCTAACTGAAGCAAGCAAGAGTCGACTTCACTTCATTCTGAACTGGAACAAGTCGTAAAAGGTTCCACGCTATTCAAAGCTGGAGCAAGCAATAGTCGCAGTCAAGTTATTTCGAGCTGGAGCAAATCATCGAAAGATCAACGTCATTTCGAGCTGGAACAAGTCATTGTAGTCTCTACGCCATTCCGAGCTAAGGCAAGCAGTAGTGACATCTACACCACTGCGAACTGGAACAAGTCATAGTAGTCTCCACGTCATTCTAAGCTGGAGCATGCTATAGTCACATCAACGCCATTCCGAGCTAGACCAAGTAATAGTGTATTCGCGCCATTTTGAGCTCGAACAAGTCATCAAAGTCTCCTCGCTATTTTTAATTGAAAAAAACAAGAGTCGGCTTCACACTATTCCGAGCTGGAGCAAGCAATAGTCGCATCTGCGCCATTCCGACCTGGAGCGATTAATAGTAACATCCACGCTAAAGACTTGCATGGGGCGGGTTTTTTAGGCAGGTCTTTACGCGGGCCGGCCCGAAACTTCATTTTAAAAATTTATTGGGTTCTCGAGACTCTCGGACTATTCAAGCACACTTTTCGGCCCTGTCGGGCGTGTCGATCTGTTCGGGCTTGTCGGACCTGTCGAGCTTTCAAATCGATCGGGTTTCTCGAGCCTTTATGCTTTTACTGATCAGAAGTGAACTAGACTGAAATCCTTTTTGTACTGACTTATACGAGTATCTTTTGTACTAAACTCCACCGAAGAATTGTCATACTGATTGCGACAGGCGTTATTTTCGAAGCGAGGGATTCTTGTGCTACACCGGATCGAGAACTTTTTCTTATTTAGTAACACTGAATTTATTTTTGTACCGACTAAGATACTGAACAAAGCGGGGGAGTTTCCTACTGTACTGTAAAATCTCACGTCATTTCTAACTGGAGAAAGTAATAAAAGCATCTACGCCATTCCCAGCTAGAGAAAATAAAAGAAACATCCGTGCCATTCCGAATTGAAGCAAGTCATCAAAGTTTCCTTGTACTTTCAACCTGGAGCAAATCATCGAAGTTTTTTTGCCATTCTGAGCTGGAACCGGTCATCGAAGTTTCCACACCATTTTTAGCTGGAGCAAGTAATAGTGGTGGCATCTACATCATTCCGAGATGGAACAAGTCATCAAAGTCTCCAGGTAATTCTTAACTGGAGCAAGTAATAGAAGCATCATTGCCATTCTGATCTGGAGCAAGTTATCAAAACCTCCACGCCATTCTGAACGAGAGCAAATCATCGAAGTTTCCATCCCATTCTGAGCTGGAGCAAGCAATAGTCGCATCGAGGACATTTTGAGTTGAAACAAGTCAACGAAGTCTTCATACCATTCCAAGCTGGAACAAGCAATCAAGGTCTCTACGCTACTCCAAACTGAAACAAATCATCGAAGTTTCCAGGTCATTTCGAGCTGGAGCAAGCAATAATCACATGCACGCCATTCCGAGCTAGAGCGACTAATAGTAGCATTTACGCTCGAGACCTGCACGGATCGGAATTTTTAGTCACGCTTTTGCGCGTTCTGGCTCGAAAATCGATTTGGATCGGGTTACGCCTCATTTTGAAAACTTATCGGACTTTACGGGCCTACCTATCGAGTTAGTCAGACCACCTGGGCCTTTTGCGCTGTTCAGGCCTGTCGGGTCGCACTTTTCAGCCCTGTCGGGCTGTTCGGGCTTGCCGGACCTGTCGGGCTTAGCGAGTAGGTTGGGCTTTTCGGGTCGTTATCTTTCTATTGATCGGAGGTGAACCGGACAGATTTTTCTTGTACTGACCCAGATTAGTATTTTCTGTACTCAACCGCACCAAACGATTGTCGCACTGACTTAGACAGGCGTTATTTCCGCACTAACCCGCCGAGTATTATTTTCATTCTGAACCGAAGAAGAGGATTTTCGTGCTGCACCGGGTTGAGAACTTTTTTTTATTGATTAAGACGGAAGTTATTTTTGTACCGACCGGTACGGGCGTTAGTTTTACACTGAACAAAGTGGAGGAGTTTTATACTATACCGTAGAAGCCTCCACATCATTTTTAACTAGAGCAAGTAATAGATGCAACCTCACCATTCCTAGCTAGAGCAAGCTATAGTTGCATCCACACTATCCCAAGCTGGAGCAATAATAGTGGCATCCACGCTATTCCAAACTGGAGCAAGCCTCCACGCTATTTCTAGCTGGAGTAAGTAATAGAAGTATCGACACCATTCCGATCTAGGGCAAGCAATAGTTGCATCCACGCTATTCTAAGCTGGAGTAAGTATTTGAAACTTCTACGCCATTCCTAACTGGAGTAAGTAATAGAAGTATCTGTGCCATTTAGAACTGAAGCAAGTCATCGAAGTCTTCACGCCATTTCAATCTGGAGCAAATTATCAAAGCCTCTACGTCATTTTGAGCTAGAGCTGGAGTTGGAGAAGTATCCATGCCATTCCAAGCTGCATCAAGCATTAAGTATCGAGTATCAAACAAAGAATAAAAAAAAATAAACATGGCAGAAGGACGCATTACAAGTCCACCTTCCACTTCGACATAAATAATCCAAAGAGGGGCACATTAATTTACAAGTCAGCCTGAAAGACACATCATGACACCACCAAGCGAGCCAATCTACGCCAAATTGCGAGTTCGCCTAAACGATACATCGTCAAGAGAGCAGCCAACTATCAGAAAACAAATCGCAGGTTCGTGAAGAGTTTATGCCTTCTTGAAAAATTCCGGTGTATACACTAAAGCCAACCCAAAAAAGACTTCAATAATAACGAACCAAGAAGAAGCACACAATGGGTCTAATAGTCCAACTATCGATCAATCGCTCAACAATAATCGTTGTATCCAATCACTTTCAGGATTAATGGCGGAACAGCAACCGCACTTACAATAAGCACAATAACATTTTTTATTCAGATTCTTAATTTTATACCCAGAAAAAATTTTTTATAAATTTTCTGTTTGCACAAAGAGTTTTAAATTTGGCACACAGTAACAATTTTGCTTGGTTAGCAACCTCCGTTCTAGATTGGTTATGTCAAGTAAACTTTTCTCAAGGTGTGATTTATTGAATCTAGACTAAACGCATTGCTAAATATTTGTTTAGTATCTTGAATGAAGTATACCGCGATAGTTTGCCTTGGGTTTCCGAAGGAGAAACGACCTTGAGAATAAATTGATGGTTTGTGTAGGAATAGCTTAGATAGTAATCTTCGTACTATATTGATTAGGTTACGTAACCTCTGGAAAGCAAACTAAATTCAAATTTTTATCTTTTTCTCCTAGAATAAGTATGAAAAGCATAAAAATATTGCTTAGGTTTCTCGAATTTTTTATAAGGTTCGATCGTGGCTTAGCTAGTGTGGCGCTGAGCTTTCCAGACTGTACCTGAAGGTTTTCTGTCTCATCGATTATACTATGTAGGAGTGGCCGACGGACGATCCCTATCAGGTAGCCTGACTTTATTTCACGTCTGAGGGGCGTGGGCACCTGGCTCAACATCCCTCCATTCATAGCGCTGCCCAAAGTACGTTTCTCTTTCCTGTGCTCCTGAGGTTTCGCTTGCCGTCCTCGGACGTTAAGCCAGTAAAACGACTGCCTCGGGGCTTAGAGATGCAAGGACGTAAAAATTAGTTGGATTAGTTAGAAGGACGGCGACTGCTGAAAATCGCTTTACCGCTTATTATTATTAATTCGAAGAGGAAATCGCAAATATCTCTTTAATAACTATTTTTTATTAGCATTATTAGCATTAAATTAAATTCAAATAAAACTGTATTAAAAGCTCTTCAGCTAAGACATCAAAAGAAGCTTGAAGAAGATTTACTTTCAATTTTATTAATCTTTGTAGTAATCTTTGCAAAGAGTAGATGTTTGTCTTGTGTTTTCCGACTGCATTAAGAAGTCACATTACAATCTTTAAAACAATTAAGATAGATAATTTGTTATCTTAGCGAACTTGTAAACTGAACTGAAAATAATTTTTGAATTGAGAAAACGAATTTGTTTACTAGATTGCATGCAATTAAGAAAGATACATTAGTTTATGAATTATCTTTATAACAAAATTGCATCGTTATGCCTTAAAGCCTAGCTAACCATTATAATAGGGCAGGAAGTGAGATGATAAAGAAATTCTGCCTATGCGTCAAGTCATAGAGACAATTTTTCTATAAAAAAATTGCTGAATTAACATAAACTTTATAAAATGCGCACATATTAATAGGCCAAAATATTAATTGTATTGTAAGACACCAAGAGAAATAATCTTGATTGTTAATAGTAAGTTCTTATAACAGTAGTGTCAGTAGACAATGATTTAACCTTTTGTGGAATTTTCCTTAACGTGTTCGTGTTCCCATTCACAGGAAATCCTTGTTTCTTTGTGACACGCTTATTAGCAATAAATAGTTGATTCTACAAAAATAAAAACTTCAAATGTAAAATTTTAAATGAAACTAAAAAGTAGAGAAAAAGAGCTTTGTACATAAATAGATGTTGTAAAGAAATGGATAATTTTTATGCATTCCTAATTAGTTAATTACGTACATATTTATGAAAGTAGAGAGATTCAAGCAATATTAGGACTTAAAACTGCGCAACTTTAAAAAAAGGTTGCGTATTTTGCCATCACTCTTTGATCTTGCGTCCATCGACCTAATTTGCGCTTTTATACATATATTGCAATGGTTGATTGGTTTTAGTTTATTAACCTTGATTGACTTTAGATCAAGTTCAGTGCCTGTTTTCCAATACCTAATCACTTGGAATGTGTATAAATACAAAATAACAATTAATTTAATAAATTCACCTTTTCGCTTTTATCTATTTTCCTTTGAATATAACGCTGTAACGCTTTAACCGCTTTAATAATTAATTTTTACTTATCCAGCCTGCTTGTAATTTTATATTATTTGGTTTTATTAAATGGAAGCAACTCTTCCTACCTCTGAAGATAATGTTATTCAGAGAAATGGCGACTTAATTATTATTTGTTAACCTGTCAGTGAAAGGTGAATCTTCTCTCTGGAAGTCTTCGAAGTTGTTGTTTGTGTTGCTTTTGCAAACTTTGTGTGGCAAAGCTTTCTTTGTGTTCTTTTGAGGTGAAACTTTGGTTATGTAGGCAAGTTTAATATTTGTATTGAAAATTGATCCCCTGCTTTTAAAGTTTTTGAATGGGTATGAATATGTTAAAAGGTTCTATTAAAGTTCCCTGCTGAATTTCAAAGCGCCCTTTAACTAGAATTGAAAGGACGAAATCGTTTCACTTTGTTTTAAGGAAAACACTTCCGTTTCCTAGCCGTTAAAAAATCTTCCCGAACCGATTTCCTGTTAGTTTCCTGCATGTCATTCTCCAAAAACTAAGGCGAAATAACCAATTTCATGCTTCGGTTGTGTATTTGTAATTAATTTACTACCCTTCAGAATATATCATTTCGTTTTACATTTGTAAAACGCAAGTTCTTGTATGAAGTTATATAAATTATGTGTGTTTTTCCTTTGTGAACTCGCAAGTTCACACCTACTTGTTACGTGCCAACAACTTGTTCTGAAGCACTCTCCTCTTATAGGTCACAATTAACAAGTATCATAGAGGCAGAGTGCACAAGCCTGGAAAACCATTTACTTTAGAGCAAAGGATTACGCTTCATAAGAAGTTTGGAACTTTTAATTACTTGTAATCTCAGATGTGTCGACTCGTCAAATGCTCACAAATGTGGCCAGAGTAAATGTTTACGGTAATTTCAGAAATCTTTTGTAGGAATCTTTGATGGAAAATTAAAGAGGTACCGATATTAAATTATAGAATCGAATAAGGAAAGAATTCAATTAAACTTTTAAACGAATAATTTTAAATGAGTTTGTAATTAAAGATACTTTAAATTATTTTCTAACGTTTGTTGTACCTGGAAATTTAATGAATTTTTAACGATTGCATTAGTTTTGTGGATTTATTAATATTGGATGTTATTCCTATTTATAAATTTATACGGCTTAATTCTCTAACATAATCGATGATAATTGCATGTAAATAATTTCATACACATTTGTAAACAGTAATTATTAAAGCATGTCTAATCTCATTTATTTACTGTTAATTAGCCAAATAAGGATGATTTTAGAACAGCTGGTATTTTAAGAACTTAGCAGTGAATTACGCACCTTAGGTGGTGGTATCTTGCCGTTTAATTTGAAATCCCGCTAAGGAGCTTGAACAGGTCAATTAATTTAAAGAGGATTTTGTACATACATTATATATATATATTGCTGTGGATTATCGTCACGAAATAATTCAGAATTTTTGTGATTTTAACATTATTTTAATTAAAAGGAAATATTCCTCTCATTAAGAATGAATGGTGGGTTCAATTTTAATATATGTGTTTAGCCCTGAACATAAAATGTTTATCAAAGTTACATTCAATCATTTAACATCAAGTTAAAATGAAATTAATTGTAGAACACACCAGTCACGCACTAAAAATATAAAAACAATTACAGGTAATACAATCATGCTCATCCGCAGGCTCCATCCAATGCAAGTCTCTCTATAAGAGGTTTCCATGAATCACCCCTTAGGCTCAAAGGTCCGAAAATAGCATTTTTTTTGAATATTCGTTTTTTAAATCTCCAAAACCGCTAAGCATTTTGCATATATGCTCCCCTAGATCCCAATAGCGATCATGCGCCATCACTTCCACTTCCAGTAAAAAAAAGGATGCAGGTTGAGAAAGCCGTGTGGGTCTTAGTGCTCGGAATCGAGTAGTCTGGGCTAGGGCTCTGTTTTTGAGGCCCTCCCACCATTATTTTGAGTCAGACTTTGGTTAGGTGTGATGGGATATTTTGCGAGATAATCGATACTCTGTAAAATTTATTCCCATTGTGATCCTGTATACTAAAGCTATTTAGTCGGACGGGTACCGGTAGGACCGGGTCTCAGCTTAAAAATCTATCATGCTATTTAGGCCTACATCAAGTCACTCATGTAAAAGAATTGTGAAAAATAACAAAAAAACTGTTATTTTGAAAGATTTATTTTGTTTAAAACAACTTGCAAAATTCTTAAAGAAAATTTAAATTCTTTTTTAAAGGAAATTGAAGGAACTAGATACCTTGGTAACATTGGTAGGTTAGATACTCAAGTCCACTTGAAACTTGTTCCTACTGACTTTAGTTGAAAGCGAAATCTTCTTTTTAATCTTCTCCTCTTTGTACCAGAAAATATTCTTGAAGGCTGACCACTCCCGAAATTATCCATTTTGTTTGATGTTCGTTCGTTCGACAATTACCTTGATTGAGCCTAAATTTTCTGGTAAGTTAGACTCGTCATAGTTCCAGATGCTTTGAGCAGAAATACCATGGATTTCTTTTTCAAGTTGTCAAAATATTGAAGTATCGTGTGTTTGCTGAGAGCTGCTCTTGCTCGTGAAACGCTTTGAGACAATACACAGGCTTCTTTGCATTCATCAAAGTTGATCAGCATGACACCTGGATAAACTTTATTCTCATATTCCACAACAACGTAGGCATCCTTCACAGGTTCTTCTTTTTTGCCAGCGACTGCAAGAGCATCTCTCCCAGCCTTTGCCGGAGCTCTTTCACACTCTTTTTCTGCAAGAGCTTCTTCTGCTTCATTCTCAACATCTGCATGAGCTTCTCTCGTTGAAAGCTGTGTGGAAACAATTGGGTCTTCAATGTCAGATTCGTTATCTCCGGTTCAAAAAGTGAACCGATGCTATCATCGCTTTCTGCATAATGGATCTCAACATCACTCGGTTCGGTTGACTCACTTCCATTTTTCAAACGCTTCCTCTTCACTGTGTTTTTGTTCTTTTGCGGTTGCTTTGCAGGCCTCGAGGTAGAAGGTCTAACGATTGGAGACGAGGCGGGTATCAAGTTCTCAGCTGTGATGCCTTTTCCGGGGGGGCACATTTAATTTCTTCCTTGCCCTTCTGCGAACAGTCTTTTCTGTTTGCTTAAATCAAGGTTTATTTATTCATTTAATATTACAACTACACTTGTATTACTGAGAACTACCTTAGGGTATTGATGATTCTGTTGGCTGTACTCGAATGAGCAGGTATCGTCTATTCTCATGCTAGCACGGACTCTCTGCCCCTTAGGGTAGCTGCCCTTAACGATAAACTATAGTTTGTCTATGTGTTTTTAGTTCTTTGAAGAACGTCTGGGAGACGTTTTCAACGTGCTGGCCATTGTCAGCAAATTCGAAGAGGCGGTTACTGAGTTTATTCAAAACTACTTTAGGGTTTAACGAGAAAATCTCACATACTTTAAAGTCACTTTGTAACCTCGCTGGTTGTTAAAGTCTTTCTATTAACTTCTTTAATAAATGAAGGAATTTGGGTTTGAGCACTGATGGAAAAGAGTTTCTCTCAAGAGAATTCTTCCACTTGTCTAGAATTGTTCTCCAGACTCTTTTTATTGGCCCTAAAAGCGAGACGTTGAGTGCCTGAAGCAAGTGTTTTGAGTTTGGGAGAAGAGCAATGAATTTTATGTTATTTTGTTTGCTGAGCATCACTGCATGTAAACTTAAGTGTCAGTTAACATTTTAGTTCTCACTTGCCTTTTTAAGATTGGAAGCATTGCATATTGAAACCAGTCTTTGAATAATCTCCCATCAAACCACCCGCTTTCGGAACGATTGAAGCGCGTTCCAGGAGGTCCACCCTCGATCTAAGTAGGATAAACTGCTCTGCTTTGTAGGTGACATATACCCCCAGCGGCATTGCTATACATCATGATCAATATTGAAGTTTTAGTCAAGTTTTTAATTATTTCGTGGTTGGTCCCTCGTTCGACAATTACCTTGATTGAGCCTAAATTTTCTGGTAAGTTAGACTCGTCATAGTTCCAGATGCTTTGAGCAGAAATACCATTGATTTCTTTTTCAACTTGTCAAAATATTGAAGTATGGTGTGTTTGCTGGGAGCTGCTCTTGCTCGTGAAACGCTTTGAGACAATCTCTTACTGAGCACATTATCATGCCTGTGTGATGTTTTAAGGTTATCTGTGAAAGTTGGAATTTTACGGTCGATTCGCTTTAAATACCCCTGAACAAGAAGACAAAGCTCTCTCTTGTTAATAAGAAAATCGAATGATGACACTGCTATCAGCTGGGAACAAATTATGTATCTTCTCTTCTTCCTCGAATAATGCAGTTTGCCCGTCTAGTTTACATGCGGAAAACAAGCTGAGACGTGCCGGATTATCAGATATTTTAGATGACGTTTCTAATTTTCTTGCCAAAACATTTCGGTGAATGCTATAAGTGTTTCGTGGCTTCTCGGCAAGACATCGTCTTATTTCGTATTTGGCTCAACATGTTCAAAAAATCGTTAGTGCAAGCCTTGTAAGGTCGGCCACCTACTTTTCTATACGTTCTTGGCATTTGTAACACCTGAGAATCCCAAATACCTTCAGAATTTAATATAACAACAAGGCCTAACTCAAATTAAAAAAAACTTATTCTCACAAAGTTCATTTTGATCACTTGCCAAGCAATAAATCGTAAACAAACAAACTTTACAGAATCGTAGTTTGATGTATAACGTCTCAGATAAATAAGGAATCAATAACACAACTCACTTTTTTTCGATCTTTTCTGCATCAATGTTGTCTAGGTGAGACTCTGTTTAACACTCGTCAAATACGAAAATAAGAGGTATCAGATAACAGTGAAAGCTACCTTCCCCGATTAGCCAAAAATCATCTGAACCGCCATCTTACTTTCGTTAAAGCCTCTCCAACCTAGCAGCGACGCCTTTTGAGAGATAGCTTTTGACAGGAACAGGAAGCGTTTGTATTCAAAAAAGGTGCATGGAACCGAGTCACCCCACTAGATACTTAGCCACCCCGGTACGTAGGCCCTTTTGGGCCGTTCTATTCTGTCGGTCTTCTCGGATCATTAGGCCTTTCGAGCTTCTCGAGCAGTTATTTCTGTACTGATACGAAACAGGCGATTTTCATACTGCACCAGACCAGGATCTTTTATTGGATTCGGACGGGCTATTTGCGGAAGATCGTGGTGCTGTATCGGACAAAGCATATTAGTTTCCTACTGACCCCGACAAAAATTATTCATACTGAACTGAAGAAGGGGACTTTGGTACTGTAGCGTATTGAGAATTTTTTTGTAATGACCCGCACGGGCGAGAGGAGGATTTTCGTGCTGCATTGAAATTTTTTTCTTATTCAGTCAAACGAACGTTATTTTCGTACAAGCTAAGGTGGGAATTACTGGGTCGAAACGTAGCAGTAGAGGTCTAAACTGGGCGGATTTCTTGGTTATATTCTTGCACAGCGCGGTCCAAACCTTAGGTTTAGATTAAGCCAAGCCTCAGTTTAAAAATGTATCGGACTTTTCAGGCTTACGTAGGCCCTGTCGGGCCTTTCGAGTCTGTCGGTCCTTTCAGATCATTTGACCCTGTCGGGCTTGTCAGACTGTTTGGGCTTGTTTTAGCTTATTGGGTGGGTCACGCTTTTCGAAAAGTTAGTTTTGTACTGATCCAAATTGTACAATTCTCATGCTGCACTAAAGTGAAATCTTTTTTGTACTGATTCGGACCGATTATGTTTGTTCTCAACAGCACCGGAGTATGCCCGTATTGAGCCACACGAAGCATTACTTTCATAACTGACCTGGACAAGGATTATTTTTATACTGAACCAAAGAGGAACCCGAGAACTTTTTCTTATTGAAACAAACAAGCGTTATTTTCGTACAGATCAAGGTGGGCATTATTTCTATACTATAATTTTGTACTGCACCGTAGAGACTTGCACTGGACGAACTTCTTGGTCAGGCCTTTGCGCAGGGCGGTCCAAAACTCGGGTTTATGTCAAGCCAGTTCTCAGTTTAAAAATCAATTGGACTTTTCAGGCTTACGTAGGCCCTCTCGGAACTTTCGAATCTGTCGGTCTTCTCGGATCATTTGGCCCTGTCGGGCTTGTCAGGTTCTTTAGATCCATCGACTTTATTAGGTCGGACCTTTATTTTTGTACTGACTCGAAGCGGACGCTTTTTACACTGCACTGGACTGAAACATTTTTTGTACTAATTCGGACGGGCTATTTTTATTCTGAACCGCACCGGAGTATCGTCGTACTGATTCGGACAAAGAATTACTTTCGTACTGACTTAGACAAGAATTATTTTTATATTGAACCGAAAAAAGGGATTTTTGTACTGTCCTAAGAACTTCCTCTTATTAGGTCAAACAAGCGTATTTTTGTACGAACCGAGGTGAACATTATTTCTATACTGAACTGAAGCGGAGAAGTTTCATATTGTACTGTAGAGGCCTACACTGGACGAATTTCTTGATAGGCATTTTCAAAGCTCGAATTTAGATCGAGTCAGGTCTCAATTTCATAATTAGCCTCTAGGGCCTGTCGGGCCGTTAATCCTTTTTGGACCTGTCGGTCCGTTTGGCCCTTTTGGGCCTCTTGAGTCGTTTAAACCTCTCGAGCTTTTCGGACCAAGTTTCTTTCGCCCCACATTAATTTTATTTTCAGTCTAACCGGGCCGGGCCAAACCTGAAAATTCCAGAATATGCAGGGCTCTGCTGTGTACTAAATTTAAGTTTACCTATTACCAGGGCCGGCGTTAAGATGATTTAAAATCTGATCAAAAGCAATTATAGAGCGAGAACTAAAAGAGCTAAAAAGATGAAATCTGGCATGCATACTCAGGATGGCTCGGGGCACATTCTTAAGGAAAAGAATTGCTGCTCCAAAACAAAACACAGCCACCATGCAGGTATGGCTCCGTGCGCGAATTCGGAATTCACGAAATCCCTTAAAATTCTTCAACTTGTTTCATATTCGAGTCCTATACAGAACTTACACTTTACACTTTTAAGTAGCTCGGTGCAAAAACGATCCGAATCGCTTTTGTTTTCTCTCCCTAATACCCTTGGATAACCAAAGATAGAGCGTTTCGTGCTGTGTCTCCAGAACTGAAAGGCGTATCAACACGGGACTTTTTTTGTTGTGTACGTTAGAGTAAAGGTTTTAATATCGAAGCGGTTCGGCCGATCTTCAATAGTTTTTTCTTGAAGTTATTTCAAAGAAACCGCATGGTGTATCTTTGACGTTTTATAGCGCTGTTGTTTGTGGTACTTAATTAAAACGGCTTGCCCGAATGGACAGCCCTATCAATTGTCTCTCTTCTTACTATAATTTGATTTGTACATTATTATGTGATTTATCTTGTAAATGTAAAAATAGTTGTTATGCAGCGTGTATCAATTTCTAACACGGAAATTAAAGTTTAGGTTTAAAGCCTTTACGTTGAAGCTCTCTCTGATTAGTTTTCTTGTCTCTTAAGATGTATGTAGTCGATGCATTATGTAAACCCATTTGAAGCAAGTAACTTGCAATTTTCACCTTATGATTACAAGATGACGTAATTGAGGGATTATAATTTGTTTCGTAATTGAGCAATGAATATTTGTAATTAATAGAAGACTTAACTTAATATGTGCTCTAATTATACCACAATAAATACTAACCTGGAATTTTCTTTACAGTTATTATGCGTCGTCCTCATTTGCGGTGGGTCCACCTCGAGTAGCACCACCAATGAAAAGGCCGCGACTGATGTCTTCTGGCAGAAATAAGACTAAGGAATCACAGAAAGCCGTCACTATACCTCCATTTGATCAACTGAAAGTTTATAGTGAGTTAAATATTACTGTTTTTGCTTTTACGTCCCTGGTTATAATTAACAAATCCTAATATAACCCTAGAAATTAATCCCAAAGCTGCATTTATTCTAGTTTTCTAATTTATATTCAGACATCATTAATATTAGTCTCCAAGTGCGTATTCTTGTGCTTTGGGACGTAACCTGCGAGCAACCGTAATAAGCTCTTTATATTAATCTCAATTGCATTAATATTTAAAACGGTCCTCTAATGTGACGTCATAAGCGAATGGGTGGCCTTACAATGCAGAGACGGCTTTATAATTGCATTGTGCCGGAATGGCTCGCAACATTAACAGTGACAAATGCTGGTTGGGTGTCGCAAGCAACCCCTGCCTCGTAATTCCTTCAACACAAACGATACGCTTTCCTTTTTCAACTCGTACACTCAAACAGAAACCCATAAAAATCTCAATCTCGCGTACTGTTTATTAAAACTGGCGCAGTTGGCATAATGCGAAAAAGCTGTCTCAGTTTCGCGAGAGCTTTAGAGGTGAGCTTTTTTTTTTAACTTGCAGTAATCCTTATGCACTAACCGTATAATCGGATGAGCTTACTCTATTTTATGGGCTCCTCTTCGTGCATATCACCATTCCACATTGATAGGTTTTTAGGGGGAAAAGCATTTTTTATTCAGACAACCGAACATGGCAAGTATATGAATCAAAAATAATTTGTTTCTAAAGGGGGATTTTATAGTATACACACAATGACAGGCATAAATTACCTTTGGTTCAGATATTAATACCCTAAACACAAGCTTAGAGTCATTGATTAACGTTGTTGTATTTTATATTATGAAGAATCAGAATTTCTCTTAAAAATATGATAAATAAAATCTTTTTCATCCAGTCTACCTTCTTTACGCAGGATCTAATAAAATTTTAATTAAACTTGTAGACCTGGATAGCGTGTCTTAAAAAAACTATTAAATAGAAAAGTACAAACAAGGTGTGCAACATCAAATCTTAATGAAATAGGTCATAGCTACAGGAAGTCAGAAGAGAAGATTGATGTTGACAATGTCGATTCTGGCAAATTGAAAGCTTGCCTGCCTCAAGATATTTGCAATATTAGTGAACAGAGTTGCTTGATTAATTAGAAAAGAGAAAAGAGGTTATAGTACAAAAATTGGCGAAACAAATTAATAGAAAGCGATAATCTCATAATCGTAACTTTAATTTCAAAGGAATGACAATGTCTGCTCCGAGCATACAGAGAACTAAAGTCGGGGTGCGGAGTAACATTAATGATAGACATCTGGGGTATTCCGTATAAAGCCTTGATTCACCACTCTTTTCTTCGTTAAAAAGAGAGAATGGGAAGATGACCAAAAACTGATCATAGTCTGTTATTACCCCGATGAACGTGCTACGGCCAGATGACAATTGCTAAAAGAACACCTGAAGTTAAGTGACAAGATTTTGGGTCGGCGTTTGTTCTTTTATATTAGAAATATTTATTATACGAACTTTAGAATTAACCAGAAGGGTTTTTTATTGGTAAGCTTCTAGCGTGGATCTATAATTTATGGCAACAAGTATTTATACCAAAACTTTTCAAGTTTTGGCAACATTTCAGTATTCCAAGAATCTTCAATTTTTTTCTTTCCATTAAAATGGATATCTGAGTTGATATTTTACTTTCGATCTTTTGTGTTTACATTACAAAATAACAAACGTCTCTTCCTGAAATGATTAGTTGTTGCTGAATTTAATACGAGGCTTGCTGGAAAACTTCCGTGGCATGAGCGTTGTGCCATTGTCAAATTCGAAAACTTTCTTCCTTCTAACCTATAATTCAGTTGACAGTTCGTATCCAAGCTAACCAGTTCCGCTTACATAGCGTTTTGAAGAAAGTAACTTTGTAAAAAAATGGAACTCTCGCGTGAACATTTCTAAGCAGGTACAAAGAAATGCTGAAGAAATTCAACCGAGGTCATTCAAATTTAGTGTACGACATTGTTACTGGTGATGAAAGTTGGATCTACTCATACGAGCCGAAAACTAAACAACAATCCACTGATTGGACGTTTCGAGGTGAGTCGAAACCCACAAAAGTTGTTCGTTCACACAGTGTTGCATATCAAACGATCGCTTGTTCTTCCGTATTTCTGGCCATATGGCAACAATAGCTTTAGAGAATCCAAGATCTGTGAACCCTGACTGGTACACAACAATTTGTTTGCCGGAAGTCATCTGTGAAATTAGAAAAAACAATCCAAATAGGCGAATCCTTCTTAACCATGACAATGCAAACTCCCACGCAGCTTCACAAATTGTCAACTTTTCCGCCATTGAAAAAGTGAAATTGATGTCGCATTGTTCGTATTCGCCTGATCTAGCACTAAACGACTTCTTTTTGTTCCCGACAATCAAAAACAAGATGCATAGTAAGCGTTATTCTTCGCCTGAAGCAGCCGCCGAGGCATTTAGGCAACTTCCATATGCTCTTCAAATATGTGACTTGATGAATTTTTAATCTTCTTCCTTAGTCCTGTGATGTACAAAAGATTTTGCTCCCATACGTAATTGTATGATGTTCTTCTCAAGAGTTCTACTGAGATGTATAGGAAGTGGTAAGCTTTTTGAATTGCTACGTGGTTTTCCACCAAGCTCATAAAGCTTAGTTCAGTAATTTTTGTACAAATGATTTACATTTGTCTTCTTCTTCAGCAACTAGTTGAGAGCCATATGGGCGTGCTTTTAGTAACTTTCTATGTTACAAGAGTTTCCAATATTTTATTCCATGCATCTCCACATTTTGCTTAAAACCTTTGACAAGGATTTCGACCTCCATGGAATTTGAAAAACCTGGTCGATTCGTAAAGCTGACATAGCCGATAATTGGCAAATCCTTGGCTTTATAGCGTGTACATACGGAACAATATTTGTTTCTTGTACAATCACATTACCTGTTTAGAATAAATTACAGTAAAACACAGTTTCGCTTTAATAACCTTAATAATAAACGAGTTATCAAAATAAATGATACATACCTGTATGTTGACCAATTAAAACAGTCACCGTTACAACCGTTACTGATGGTTAACCGTCTTTGTCCACTTCTTTCAGTTCTCTTGCCAGTCTAACTTCTTCAATTCTTGCTTTTTCCATCCAGATTCTCTCTGCAACCTAGAAGATATTGGCGAAGACGAGATATAGAAGTGGTGTTATTTGGGAGGATCGATTAAGAAGGGCTGAAGCAGTACGGTAGAGAAAATCTCTACTGCTCGGTTTGTCTTCCCTCTTAGTAATACGTGTGTATATAAGATCAGAGGGGAAAGGGGTTGGCGGGAACCCGTGACATGAACCAAACAAATATAATCGCGCAAGTGTAATTTTTTTCGAACGAAGGATGTTACTATTACGAGGATAGTAGAAAGCGTAATGCCATTAGATGGGACGCTCTCTGCGACGTTTTGCGAAATCCAAAGGTAAGGATCTCGCTCAATCCAAATTTAAATGCCTGGCTGACTATTGCCGATTTCAGTAAAAACTGCGAATAAGGTGACAGTGGTGGTCATGTTCGACATGCTTTCATCATTGGCATCTCGAGTTCTAATTTCTTTCTTTTATATTGCACATTTTGCATATTAAGAGCATGTCTCGTTTCTGAAATTAATTCCATTTGACCACATATATTACCAGTATTTTTGTGTAAATCGTTATTTCAGCTTTCTGTAGATAATACATGTGAAGTTACTGCATCGTCATCAAAAACGTCCGTCAAAGCTCAAGAGCTAAGTTGCCTTCTAATGGCGTACTTCGAGAGCAATGGCCAAGAACATTATTAGGTTCAAATTCAAAATTAATAACATAAGACTGAATGGAATTTAAATTAACTACACTTTCGGAACTGCCAACACCTGTTTTGGTAGGAACTAGACAGGGTTTTCTAGTCTGAGTTTTATGGTTTCATTTAAGCTCGGGTTCAAGTCAGTTTGAAAATTTATCAGGATTCTCGGGCCAACGTTCAATCAATCGGGTCTCTCGGGCCGCTCGATCTTATCCGGCCCGTCCAACCGTTTGGGCCTGTCAGGGATTTTGAACTTTTCGGCCCTTCGGGTTTGGATCTCTCGAACCGTCAAGGCTTTTAAACTTCTCGGCCCTTCGGGGCTTCTCTATCGGGGCGTTCGGGCTTCTCGGCCCTTCGGGCTACTCTGTCGAACCTCTCAGGCTATTTCGGCCTCTTGGAATTGTGGAGCTGATCAACAAGCCACCAGTTCTTTTTCGGACCGCATCAAGTTTATCCCAGGTCAGGTCTGTCGGGTTGTTTCTGATCTCTCAAGTCCTCGAGAATTTTGGACGTCTTGGCCCTTCGAGCTTCTCAGGTTTGTCGGGCTGTTTCTGATCTCTCAAGTTCTCGAGCATTTTGGGCTTCTCGGCCCTTCGAGCTTCTCGGATCTGTCGGGCTGTTCCAACCTACCGAATCGTCGAGCCTTTTGAATTTATCGGCCCTTCAGGCTTCTCGGCTTATGGGACTGTTCGAACTTTTCGAATCGACGAGCCTTTTGGACTTTTTGGCTCTCTGTTTCAGCCTCTCGGGCTTGCCGAGCTGATCAAGAAGTCAACGCGTTTTCTCGGGCCGCGTCAACTTTATCCCCGGTCGGGCCGGACCGGGCCTGGAAATTTTGGCCCGTACAGAACTCTAGGAGGAACTTCTTAATTTTGATTAAAGTTTGTCAAACTGTATAAGAGGAAAGATTGAAGAAAGAGATGTATTCATTCAATTTTATAAAACCTTGAACTTGTTAAAACATGACATAAAAGCTGTTTAAAATTTGAGCTTCTGGAAAGGATTTTAGGTTCAATGCGCTTAGTTAATTTAATAAGAAAAGAAATGGGAAGTAAATGATAATAAATTATTCGAATTTTCCTAGAAATAAAAAACATAAATGCTTCTTAAAGTGTCTAATATTTCAAAGAACAAATCTAATTTTACAGTCAGTACAGTTATGTCTTTGAAATTTCAACTGAGGATGGATTAGCCGCTAAAACTTTCAATTCTTATAAAAAGTGTATTTGTTTTAATTTTTTGAAAAGTATAAAAAATAGAAAAATCCTGCTTAAATTAATAAGCTCTTATTAAATGCAGCTGATGAATACTCTTAAGAATACCCTGGAAAAAAGCACAATGCAGCAGTGCAGCAGTAGTACAGACACTGCAATATCAACTAGATTGTGTACTCTACAACGTTTACAATGAATACGTCGCAGAAGACATAGTTACAATCAAGCAGAACAAGACCAAGTTAAATTAAATGCAGAAAAAACCGCTCTGAAGAAGGCTGCAGCATCAGCAGCTTATCGAAACCAATTCAGAACCTTAAATCTAACTTTCTGGTTAGACAAATAGATACTTTCATTGTTTGTGGACACAAATCTGGTGAATTTGACAACTTATGGTGGTCATTCAGTGTTCCAAAGCACTTTACAAGAATTTCAGAAGCTGTTGCCAAGACCATCACGCCCAGCATGTTCCCGGGAAAACTTCCAAGAGTTTGCATGGCTTAAAGTTTGAGGATCTACCTTTCTACTAACTGCTAGAACTTTAAGAGATTTTTCAAGAGATAACGGCAACGATTGCCAATGCAAACGCTCTCTTGTTAATCGTTGTCCTGTATAAAGTCAAATTGAGAGTTTTCGATGTCTTTGTCGCACTTTGTTGAAATCTTATAATGGATGATTTTCAGAAATATTTTTAATGCGTGGCTAATGAGACTAAAGAGTCTATATTCAAAGCATTTCTTTGCATTACTTTTTTAGGCAATGGGGTAAAGGTTTACGTAAGCGATTGGGAGGGAAATTCCCCTGTCTCATAGATTTATTAAAAATTTTTTGAAGTAGTGCAATATTTCTATTGTCGAGGAGTTTAATTAGTTCTGCTGGGATATCATCTAGACCAGTTCTTTAAGCTTTTTGTGTAGATTGAAGTCATCGTGCATTACCTGCAATTTCTCTTTACATTGTTGATCCAGCCACTCGTTTTTAGCTTTCTTATTTTTGACCGAATTGTTTTTTTTATTTCTTTGTATTTTCCAAGTTCTACGTTTTTCTAATAGTGCCAGGATTTCATCTGTCATCTCTTATCTTTCTGTTTGTAACCTATTTTGTCTTTTGCAGTGGTTACCATAATGTTTTTCATTGCTTCCCATAGACTTGTCAGGTTTTCACCTTTTTCAAATTTGTCCTCAACCGATGTCTTCACTTTTAAATTAATTTCTTTGCTAACTGCATTTCTGAGGTCTGTTTGTTTTAATTTTTCATGTGCAATTCGTCTTTGAGGTGGATTTCTCTGTAGATGTGCTAGTTTTATTTTAAGCAGTACATGATCAGAAGTGGGTAGGTACACGCTCTTGATATCGTTATATCGTTGTTCCAAAGCGCTTGTTGAGTAAAATGTAGTCAGTATGATTTCGAACTGTGTTCTCCGTACTGTCGGCTGGAGATTTCCACGTATGAGACGCCTAGGTGGTAGTTGGAACCATGTGTTAGTTACTTTTATGTTTTTTTCTTAGCAGAACTAGAGGAAGCGGCCGTCTCTCTCATTTCTCATTTTCATGGTCTTCGAATCTCTCTTTCCCCAGTTTTGAGTTGAAATCGCCCATTATTATATTTATCTTATGTTTTTTAACATTTTTTAGTAATTGTTTGATCCCATCCTAGAACTTTTTAACTTCTTTCTCTTCTGAATCTGCTGTTGACGCATACACCTAGATGATGTTAACGTTTACTGGCTTGGCAGAGTTTTTCCAGAGACTATTATTCCAACACCTCATTTATGATCTTTGTGTTGATTGCCTGAGTAATACATAACCCCTCCCGAGGTAGAGGCCACCACATCTTTGCAACGCTCAGAAGATTCAGACTCAGTTTTTTCATTTCTTGCATCAAGTTTGCAAGCTTGCCGACTTCGTAGAAACTTTGTACATTTTGATGTTCTTCCTTAAATTAAACCTTGCTTCGTTTAAGACAGTCCCCTCCCCTCGGAGATCCAAATGGGGAACGATTTGTACCTCCGGAACATTTTGCATTGAATGTATTCATATCATATATGATTCTCTTGGGTGAAATAGTAAGAAGTGATAGAGGTGGTTTCCTTCTGCCTTCCTCCATTTGGTGGGAATTACATTTCCTTAATTCCCGCGCGTGAGCAAAAGTTGCTGTTCAGGGTTATGTCGCCCATACTCGGTCGCCAGAGTCTTGTTTGTTTTCTAGCAAGTGTGTTGACGTTTGGGCCGCTTGATGTTATGATGTTAGGTCTAACCCCTTGCACCCTTTTGTTTTGGAAAATAATAACAAACGTTTATTAAACTAACTCTTCAACAAGATAATGGCTGTGGATTACCGCATTATGATGAATTCGTGCGACAGAGAATTGTCACGGAATGTCAATTATTGCCACCAAACGCATTCATAAATGTCAGATTAGTAGTTAATGGGGATAATTCATTTTTTAATTTTCCTAACTTGAAAATTCAAAAGTAATTTCTCAGGAACTAATTGACAAGTTTTGAGAAAATTTACAATTTTTTTCTAAAGTCAGTTGAAGTGAACAACCTACTCAGCACATAATGTAGTGAATCAGTGTTTGTTTCTCCTGGATATTCTTGAGACTCTAAGGTTGAATTTCAAAGGTTTTCTAGTTCGTTTTTACACTATACGACTTTTAGTAACTTTTTTATTCTATGTGTAATGCGTTCGTAAATTTAAAGTGTTAAGGTGCAGTATGAGTAACGAAGCAGGTTTTTCACGCCCAAAACGTAAACGGTCTTATGAATGCCAAAAACCACTAACTGGCGAAGAATTGGAAATGGAATTACATAAATAGTGATCTAAATTTTTTTTCAAGTAACTTGGAATTTTTTTTTTTCAAATTCTGATTCAAACCATAAAGGATTAGATTACAACACGAGTTCGCCATCTGGTTTTAATTTTGAATTTCAGCAAAGAAATGCTGTTGTGAATAATTTTCATACCTTGCCACAACTGTCACTACATATGACTATGATGAGAGTCATACCTTTCAGAAAAAAACAGCAAATGTTGGGGCCAGTATCAGAAAGTGATCATATGATTTTTTTTTGTAACTGTGTAATGTTGACTATTTCAACAACAAGATGAACGCAGTTTATTATCTTGTTAAGGAACTCTTGTTAGATGAGAGCATGATGTTGTGGCGCAGACGTATGGATTGCAGGCAATATACTAGAAACAAGCACCATAGATATGGTGTAAAACTTTACATCCAGACTTAACTTTATCTTAATTTACTTCACAAGCTGAGCTGAAAATCAAGGCTGGGCTTTTGCATTCAGCTCGGTGATGTTTCATATGTCCACAATTCGGATTTTCGGGTTTGTAGTATACAAAGACAGTCTTTCGATTTTGTGCCCATTAGTCTGTAACGCGAACAAAACAATACAGGATTCTTCTTGCATGAACATTTGGCACGCGGATGTCTAGTTCTTTTGCATGATGAACACTAACTGGAAACTTTTGATTGCATTCGGCGGTCAGGCAATGAAAGCTTTGATGATTATTCTTTCGGTTTTTTTGGATTTCTTGTAGTGGTGAACGGCAAGAAAAGTTTTATTGATTTTGGCTTGTTCGGACAGCCTTACAAAACGAGCAGCCGTTTGTTTTCGTTTCCAGTTTCTTAAGAATCTCAGGTTCACAATATATTGTTGATGAATCTTCGGCAACGGAATTTGCCGGTATAAGCGGTAGCATAGATTTTTATGGCAAGACTAGACTCTGTGACAAACACCGTCCCCTCATTCCATCTGCCAGTCTGGCAGCAATGTTGATTAGTATATCAGCCAGATTTGGTACAGTACGTCAAACGGATTTACCAACATAGGAGTAAACGGGTTCCATATCTAAAACAATTTGTTACAGTTGCAGTTTCGGGATAGTATTTCAGAATGACGGCAACAGAAGGTTCTTCTTCTTCTTCTTCTTTTTCTTGTATCTTACAATAACAGCAACAACACTTCACACAAGGTATCTGGTAGTTTCCATCTCACACTCCTCTAACTTTCATATTAATGTGCTTGCAAAGAATACTGAACTTAACATTCGCAGGTGTTAACTCTTAAAGGTCTTATCTTTCTCTTAGGCAGACCAAAATTAGAAAAGGTGTAGGGGCAAGGATCTCTAGATTCAAATCCAGAGTAAGGCAACACTATTTTAATTGGATATCTTTGCTTGTATACCTTAAGAACCTTGCAGAGAGTATACAAATAAGCAAACTCACTGGGTCGTAAGACGCTGTGACATAGCAGCTGAAGCTAAGGTTAGAAAGAGATGTACTATCTTCTGCCCAGAATAGCAACAAACACTTTGATTTTTACTAATAATCTGTGTCAGTACATCTCATCACCTATAGATGTCATTAAGTTGTAAACTCTTGATTAAAGGATTCTCCTTTGAAACCGTAAAATTATTAGAAGGAATATAAAAGAATTATTGGCCTACTGAAAGGCCAAATTGATTTTAATAAGTACCTTAACACTGTTCTTGTTCTTCTGTTATTTTTCGTAAATTTTCTTTGCTATTCTCTCAGTAAGTCTTCAGACTATTGCTTCAATCTCGCCATTATTTCTTCTTGCTTTGCTAATCTTACCTTGTTTATTTTTTATGTTCTTAGGTACATTTCTTTTAGAATTTTTCATTTTCTCTATACTCCTCGGTTAATTTTTGTCCAAATTCTATCCATGTTGTCTGTTGCTTCTATTAACGTTTATCATTCGTTTGTCTTTGTTGTATTTTGATTTTGTATCGTTTCGTTTCTTGATTTCCCAGTGTTTAAGTTTTAAAATATGATTATCTTATTTCTAATCTGAGACCTTTTCTACGCTTTTCTAATGTTTTCCGTAGTGCTTCTTTGTGTTTCTTTCTAGTCAACGCGCCAATTATTTCTGTTGTTACGGTACCATAGCAGGAACTTTTCCCTTACCCTTAAGACTAATAGTTTATCTTTGGAGATACCATATAACAATTAGAGCACGGCCGCAGTTGCAGCAAATACACAAACAGAAAAATGTATCATTAATTTATTCAATTTTGTTAACTTAGTCACACTTTCCAAAAGCCCCATGAAGTCCATTGAAACTCTTTTTGTTCGATCATTCAGTGAAACTTGCATTTTTTGCGTTTGATGAAACATTTTAAAGTGTCTGGGAAACATCTGACATTTAATCAGCAGATTTGATTTCATTCCGTCTACATCAGCAAATGAAATTATGACTTCAATTTAAAATTGTATTGAAACTTCACCGAAGGAACCATATAGTGTTAAAGACAGACGCAGTTATTCTTATTTAAATCTATGAAAATTCATTTTACCAGTTACATGCTAAAATGTTACAAAGAGATCGATTGCACTAACAAATTATAAAATGTAATCTCAACGATGTTAACATACGCTATTGCCCTGTAAATTCTAATGTGCTATCTGCACAAGATATTAATCCTAAACTTTTTATTGCAGGTAACCCAGATATTCTTATCTGCGGCAACTGCAGGGAAATGTTCACGGAACTACAAGAATTATTAGATCATAAGAAAACTTATTGCAAATTACGTTTCACTTGCAAATGTGATAGTTATAATGGCACAAACGATAAATCTAGTAAGTAACCTTTAAAATATGTAACTTTGTTAGGGTATTATTAAGAATCATCAAAACAAATAATAGAGATAATTGTAATAATTAAAAGAGCATTAATAGTAATCAGCATTATGATTCCCTTGATTAAATTTTAACAAGCAAGGGGAATTTTTACGGCCCTTCAAGTTTTACCCAAGCTGACCATCTGCGTCGATACGTAAATTTTCAGGGAGACCTCTGGTGATCCCTGGATATTAGTCTGCGGATGTTTTCAATGAAAACGGTTGGAGACATAACTTGCCCAAGCATTAACGGTAATCTCTAGCTTTTCCGATGCTAAATTTCATTCCCATGTGGCGCGTATTTTCCATTCAGGGTTAAACAACAAAATAAGTGGCGCGGTCTTATAAGTCACGTCAAGATTAAGTAACAATAATTTTTAACTTTTCCTTTACAGAAATTAATGGCGATGAACACTCTTCGGCAGCAGCATTACTTTGTGTTCAATGTAAAGATGTATTTCATAACGCGTGGGATCTAATGGTACACGCCCAAGCGGCCCATATGGTAAATATCTACGAATTGGGAGTTCCTGCAATGGCCAATTGTTCGTCGCCAGATTCACCAACGAGCGCTCCAGATAAGGTAAAATTTCGTATTTAATAAAAGATCTTGGAATGTTGCGATAAACAAAAATTTTGTTTATTTCCAACGGATATTTTACTGCACTTAATTTTTCACATACCAGAAGTTGTTTTTTTTTCTTTCTTTATTATTTTTTAACTTGACCGCAACCTTTGCTGTAAATAATCTTGCCTGGCGCGGATGCAAACGTCAAAACAAATCTTTACGGTTTATTATTCTCTTTTATAAATTGAAATTGTTTGTAATTTTAGTGGAACTTTTAAAAGCGAAAATCTCCTTGGGTGTTTTATCCACGTAATTACAATTTAAATGGACACAAGCTGTTTTTGTGTTCTAACTAATTAAGTGAAATTGTTGCTACAAGCGACTGTCTATTTAAATGTTTCGTTTTTTTCTTGTTAAGTAACAAATTTGATTCAAAAAAACTTTGCCAAATGTTAAACATTACAATCTCATTATGAAGTTTGAAACAAAATAATGGCAACAACAGTCTCATTATTGAATTGCCATAAGTCAGTCGAACCATGAAGCACATTTCAACTACATGTATCATTTACCTTTTCAAGTAAGTTTTTGGTCATTTTGGAACTGCAGTTAGGGTACAAAAATAGCTCATCTTTAAAACGTGTCAATGACTTTGGTTGCTGAAGATCTTACAAAAGAGATTAACTTTTTCTTAAAATGAATCATTGTAGAAAAAGAGAGAGAACTAGACCTCACTCAGCTTTTCAGTTATGAAAATCATAAATACCTGCTTTTGCTCTCTTTGAAAGACAAACATCACATTAGAAAAAAATGGCAGATCTTGAAGACAAACTGGAAATTTTGTTTGGAAATAAATCAACTGCAGTCAGTCTCATAATCACACTTTCTCAAAGAAGCTTTCACTATCACTATTCCGAATAGTAGTGTAAATCGTTGCAACAATTTTCCTTCTCGTGACTAATTGGATTTTCTAAGGAATTTTCAGTTGCAAAGGTAGTCACTAACACGGGGTGATCAAATTGTTTTCTCTAGAACCACAGGCTTTACTCTTGATGAGAAAGAAAATTTTATTGGTAAGAAAAAAGCATTCAAAACGTGCACGTTTCACTCGGAAGTTACTAGGTCGACTTTTCTTGAAATATTTCTTCCACTCCTGGAACTCTTGAAAGGAATGCTGGAATAGTTTTGAACGGTTGACAACTCTTCTGATGTGTGACCTAAAGACAGATGATACATCATTGACGAGTGTTTGAAAAAACTTTTTCTCAAAAGAAATGGGCTGCTGTAGTTCTGCTTCTAACTAGTTTGGGGTGCGAAGCAAAGTTTGGAACAGAGCAGAGGTCAGCATTTACACTTTTCCTGATTTCTCCAGAAAGGTTTAAAAGAAGAAAATGTTCGAGTAAGAGCTGGAAGGCGCCGAAGGGGACCTTTTCATTCTGAGAAAGAGCACCTGCAAGTCAAGCTGCAAAACGATAAAATCCAGTTTGCTGTGCAAGAATCAGAGATCAGTGTCAAGGTATTTATTTATAGTAAACTATTTGCTCTCTTGGTTGTCCTACGTGTTCTAAATGTACTAGCTTGTGCTCGATTTTTCAAGATTGAGCTAATATGATAAGCACAAAAGGTTGTGCTTAAAAGATTGCCCACATTGTTCACATTAGCAGACTGGATTCCTTTTGCAAAAGTTTTTTCATCATTTTTTATTGGTTATGTGCACGTAGTGCAGCTAGAGGAACACCATCCAGGATCCGCTGGCACTGACATCTCTGAGAAAAAAAACACGACTATCAACATCGGCTGCAACACAAATGCACACTACTTTGTTTTTCTTAGAGACTTTCCTCTCCAAAACGGTAATACTCTTTGGAGGCGTTATGAAGAGTTGAAGAGGATTTATATTCAAAAAGTTTTTGCGTCTTCGATTCTTTTCTTACTGAGAATTATTAACTGTGACCATAAATTGAAAAACTTCAATAGTTGAAATTTTTCAGTTATTAAACAATAAAATGCCAAAGTGCTATTTAATCCTAAATGTCCTTCCTGATGAAAACACAAAAGAGACTAACAGATAGATTTACTGATTATTCATGATTTTTAAGCCTGAGAAGACACCATGCCAAAATGAGCTCACTATTAATGAGTTGAGATTATAAGGAAGTCTTGATAGGTCAGCTGTCAAAACATTCATAGACCAAGGCTTCTTGCTTGATGAGTCCATGTGAAAACAACATAAACAACTTATTCACAAAAAGCTACGCAGATGACCTTGTCGTTCTCGTAGACTAATTACCTAAAACCTGAGTTTAAGGAATTGATAGTTGTAATAAAGTCGGCTTAGGAGATATTGGATGGCTTTAAGGCCTTCTCCTTTTAATACTGAATTATCACTAGCTTTAATAGCTAAATACCTGTAAATATCTTAAAAAGCAGTCTTAAAGAGCTATTTTTTTCTATTAAAAAGATAAGAGGATTCTTGGCAAAGATAAGTCTTAAATCCTGTGGCACACATTGACATCATACAATGGTTATCACGTACTTTAATTTGATAATCCGCAATTTATCAGGCTTTCAATGGAAAGCTACTGATGCTTATGCTTTACTGCTGCCCTTGAAATCCTTTTGGCTCTTTGGACTTTTCATATTTCTAACAAACCTGTATTCGTACATCCAGCCGTATAGCACGCAGATAATTAACCGTAAAACATTCCTCTGGTTGGATGCGTTTGCCAACAGAGGTTCCTGTTCCCAGCCCCTTCCTCCTCTCACCGATCATTCAACCTCACTGCCTTCGTCGATCAATCAATCTAATGAGTATGGACCTAAAAAAAAATAATTGACGGTGGAAGTCAGCACGAAATAAGAATAATCCAAAAATACAAGACAATTTCCGGCTCGATTGGCGCTGTGGCAACCCAGCCGGTTTATCGCCTTCCCATTAGCCGTAGAGTACCCTGAAATAAAATATGTTAGATACTACCATTTGCTCGCACATTACTCGTTCTGCTCAATACCCGAAAGAAATGAATTAGCCAAAAGAGTTTTCATTCATTTCGCTTAAACTCGTCTTTCAGGATACCGCGCCTCAATCTTGAATCGGTAACGAGATGACCGATGCAATAAAAAAAGCGAAGAAGTTGGACTCCCGCTTAGCCACAAGTCCTGCATCTTGAGGAACTCTAAGCAGTCCTCTCGCTCGATCCGATCTGAGCGCCTGCTCGAGGCTCCAGAGTTCAAGGTTTGTAATGCTGGAATAAGATACCGCATTTGTGCGTTGTTAGTTTCCTCTTTTTTTACTTTTGAGTTATTCTTTTACCTTAATCACCTTCCTAATATTTTTTTTTATGCCCCGGTAGACCTAGACAAGATTCATTCATTTAGTTTACAAACGCTCTATCCCTTTTGCAAACCTGCAGAGTTTTGTTGCCCTGCTTCCTCACCGCTTTTTGTCCATCGGTATCCTGCCTGTACTAGTCTTCGATTTGCCTTTCCCCATTTTGCTCCTTTAACGGCTAATCGAATAACACGTGTTTCGCGGTGTCCACATTTACAGCTTAGATCTTCGTTCAGCTTGTCTTTGCGAGCCAGGTAGGGGCGGAAACTCCCACGGACCGTCGGTAGCTGAATCTTGTTTCTTCTTAATTTTCCTATTGCTTATTGTGTTTTGATGTCTGGTATTATTTTTGCCGTACGTTTGCGTCCCTCGACCTATCGTTCTACTTTCTATTCAATCTCTTCCTTAATTATCGTTTTACTAGAGCCCTAGGTTCTTCGGTGAACACGGCTTCGACCCCTTCTACCAATTAATTTGTTTTTTCATTTCTTGTTATTCAAGAGCCAATATTTAACAAAGCTGCATATTTTTGTAGAAAGTATAATCTTAGAGAAAATTAAAAATTAGTAGCTTTCAGAAGAGAACAATTTATTCACGCCTATTTGTAATACCACGGTGGTGAATCATAATAGTCTATCTTGAACGATTATGCAGAAATGCATAGATGCGCTCTTAGAGCCCACCTACAGGCAGATTTGATGTGCCGAACATTATCGTCCCGCTCAGTGAATTGGATTTAGATCATAATCCGATACTTTTTTACCTTGGCGAAGAACGAGAGAAGTCCACAGAGCGAACGACTACCGTGTCATGGCCTGCTTCTGCCGATCACCTACGCGGCTCCATTGAACCGGTTCTCGGGATCGATGGATGGAGGAGTTGGACCGCGCGGTGGACTGACTCTTGTTTTCATTCGTTCGAATAACCAGACTCATTGCCTGGCTAAACGCACCATAAATCCGGCGCACCGCGGCATCGGCAATGAGAGCCTTCTTGCTGTGTAAGTCCGTAACGCAGTCACGGCAAATCGAAACGAGAACTGGAAGGCCAAGTTGGAGTTTCTGGATCTAACGGACTTCTTGTGGAGGATGGCTTGAGTCCTGCGTAACAAGTTGTCTTCGATTTCCCGATTCACAGAGAAAAGGGCTAGGGTATTCTGATGACCAGAAGGTACAGGCTAGAACGGTAACACTGACATAACAGAAACGTAAGGATAATGCTAAGGGATTAGGATAACCGCAAACCGCAGTTACTGCAAGCCTCCTCCTGCGAAGAGGTTCGAGAGCTCATCAAGGCCACGAATATCGAGAAAGCTCCGGGTCCAGACCGCATCACCAACAGGGCACTAAAGTCTTTCCCCAAACAAGGCCATCGCAGTCTTAACCGGGATAATCAATGCCATGTTGCAAGTGCGTTACTTTCCACCGCAATTTTTGCCGCAAAGCTACAGGACGATCAGTCTTTTGTTTGTGGTAAGAAAGATAGCCAAAGTCTTCATGCTAAGGAGACTCCAGCAAGGGTTGAATGAGAAGAACGTCCTCCAGGACGAGCAATTCGGCTTTCGAGACGGACACTTGACCATCTACAAGATCCTTTTGGTCGTGAAACACGTCACGGATGCTTTTGACAATCGGTAATCAACCGGTGCAATGTTCCTAAATATGCTGAAAACCTTCGACAAAGTTTAACACCAGGGATTCCTGCACAAAAACCTAAAAGATAAAAAAAGAAAGGTAATATCAACGAAAAGAAAAAAAAATATAGACATATGAAAACCTATGTGAAAGATAAATAAAATAGAATTGTTTAGGATAAATAAATAAATTAAGAACTTGTTGGAAAATTTGTTTTTTAATACAAAACTTAACAATCGAAAGTAGTCAGCCAATTTCGAACAACAAAACTCTGTCCACTCCACTGCACTTATCGGCAGGAGAAGAGTCGATGATGCGAGAGCAGCGTTTTCAGACTGCCCCGTTTGGTGCTCTACGTTAACGACTATACTACTAGTGACAGGTTGGGCACATTCCTATTCGAAGGGTTTTAAAGGAAGAAAAACTGTGTAGCTCGACACTGACGTGACCCGACTGGAACAGCGTGCTTACATGAGGACAGTCTAGGTACTCTATCAGAATTGTCGCAACAGCGCCAATCTAAAAGCCAAAAAAGAAAAATAATATCAACGAAAAGAAAAAAAATAATAACAAATAGAAACGTATCTTAATGACAAATTAAAAAGAAATGTTAAGAATAAACAAATAAAGAAAAAACTTGAAAATTCTGTTTTTTTTAGCAAAACCTTAAACAATCGAAAGTAGTCAGTTAAGTTGAAACAAGGAAATTTCGACCACTCGCTGCACGTACCGGCAAGAGAAGAGTCGATCTTGTAAGGCCAACGCTTTCGAGCTACCCCGCTTTCCGCTTGGTGCATGACGTTAACGACGTTCACCATCTGGTGACAGGTCGCGCCCGTTTCTACTCGAATGGTTTTAAAGGAAGAAAAGCTGTGTAGCTCGACTATCCTTGAAATTGAAGAAGACCCCACCCGCACTATCCAGGAACCCCTCGAAGCCTCCGTTCCCACCAAAACAACAAACACAGGTTGCCCACTCTTTCTCCGCACATTCTCCAACTCATTAGGGAAATAAAGCAACACTTCGCCTTTTCGTCCAAATCCGAGACCCGGTGGTTAAGGCCGACTGAAACTGTTTTAATGCGCTAATCCGCCTGCTCACGATCAGGTTCCGGGAGGCGCGTTGGACGGCCCTCTGCTTTGGTCTTGATCGCAGGCACGAAACCCGATTCTGGAACACACTTAAAACAATCACTGGCCAAAACAAGTCCAGCCGTCGAGCCTACCTCCCTTACAACGGCCAAGTCATCTTGTATCCTCAGGGGCAATCCCAACTCTTTACCGACCTTTTCGACAAAGTCCACCGAATGCCTCAAAACCCCCTCTTCGATAACGACCAAGCCCCACTCATTCACATGCGGATCCGCAACGACCCAGTTATCTCCCCTCTCACTGCTGTTCTTTCAATAAGACCCAACGACACACCGCCGCCGGAGATTCTCTAAACTATCAGCGTTGATGAAACGGCGGCCACCATCGCTTGGGACAAAAGCTCAGCACCGGACGAGGACTCCCTAACCAGGAGCGTCTTCCGCCACCTCCCTTAAGAGGCCATCGAGCTCCTCACTCAAATCTTCAACCATTGATTGCGCTGCGGATACTTCCTTTTCGCTTGGAAAAAAAACACTGTCGTCATGATTCACAAAAGGTGTAAGAATTTTACTGACCCCGCTTCATACAGACCCATCGCTCTTCTCAACGTCTTAGGCAAGACTTTAGGGAGAATTCTCGCCGACAAACTGAGAGAACACTTGAAAAAGCCAGCGTTGGAGTTCCGATTCAGCACACTGACGTTGGTAAAGCACTCAACCAAGGCAAACGTGCCGCCGGTATCTTCCTACACATCGAACGTGTCTTTTGACAAGTTTTGGCACGAGGAGCTTTTTCAAAAGCTTCTTAGCGCCCAACTTCCGTCAGGCTTCGTCAGAATCATCAATAGCTACCTATCCCATCGACAGCACAGAGTGGGTATCAAAGGCATACACGCTAATCCCTTCACATTGAGATCTGGAGTGTTTCAAGGCTCGATTTTCGCTCCTATCCCCTTTGTCCTCAATAACAGTAGAGTCGTAACAACGACATAGCCAGACCCGAGCCCCCACCGGTTCCCGCTCTCCACTCTTTGACCGTTGGCATCACCCAGTACGCCGACGATACTGCGCTCTGGGTAAGTGGCTTCAACATCAGGACACCGAACCACCACCCGGCTCGAGCTCTTGATCGACTGAAGGACTGGTTATTACTCTGGCGTCTCAAGCCCAATCCCAATAAAATAAATCTCAAGTAATCCTATTTTACCACTCCTTCAAAGGTCTAAGCTCTCACTTCTTAATCTCTCTTCGTCAATACAATATCTAAGAAGCACCTTCACTCGCATCTTCCACTGGAGCGCAGAGCTGAGGAAGTGTTTCGACGCTGTTCAAAACCACGCCTCCATTCTCGCCGTGCTCCGCGGAAACTTCCGGGAGTGCACCCAAAGACACTCATCCACACCTATAAAACTTTCATCCGGCCTCTCATTGATTTTTGTTCTGTCAGGGAATGCTAGGTCTGGATCGCTTCCACTCTTTCGGAAAGATGGCCAGTAGAACTTTGCTGGTACGTGCCATCTCATTTCTACTCATGTAAAATATTATTTCCTTTCGCTTGCTCTTATGTATTTGTGCATCTCCTTTTCAAGTTGAAACTTAACCCATCGTGCAAATAAAGACATAGAGGCCAAAAAAGAAAAATAATATCAACAAAAAGAAAAAGAATAGTAACAAATAAGAACGTAATATGTCAAAGTAAAATAAGAAAGAATTATTTAGAATAAATAAATAAACAAAGACTTTTTGAAAATTATGCTTTTTAGCAACAAAGTAAACAACTGAAAGTAGTCAGCGAGTTTGAAACAACGAAATTCCGTCTACTCCGTTGCAAGTACCAACGGGAGAAGAGTCGATCCTGCGAGACCAGACCTCTCGAGTTACTTCGGTTAACGCTTGGTGCATGACGTTAACGACATGCATTATCTGGTTAGGGGTCGGACACATTTCTACTCGAAGGGTTTTAAAGGAGGAGAAGCTGTGTAGCTCGACACTCACGTGGAGAGCTTGGAAAAAGCGACACCGTTAGTTATTTCTAGATTGTTTTCATAATGAATTATAATAATAATATTTTAAAGATTTAAGGCATATTTAAGTGTTAATTATTTTAAATGTTTTTGTTTTGCTTATTTTCCTGCCTAAAATTAGACATTTAGTGTCATTTTTTTACTTTTTATACGGCTGAGTGCCTTTACTCAACGAAATTCTCTCGTCATCCTGCTCGATAAGTATGTGTAAATTTTTTAAATCATCGTTCGAGACTTTGTAGAATTTAGCATGCCCTCCAGATCAATGAGTGCTGCTTGACTGTCGGTGTTTACGATGCATCTAAACGCGCGATCTTCTCTTTGAGTGAACAGTAATGTTTTTCATATTGTCAGGAGTTCGCACTTGAAGATTGAGCTCTATGGCCCTAACTGAAATTTCTTCCTTTCAATCTTCTGGCGATTTAAATCTAACTGTCCTCGTTTTTGGTTTCACTTTAGACTCTTTTGTCGACCGTATATTTAAAAATATTCGAGTTTTCCCTGTTAACGATCTTCTTGATTATGTGTTCCCTTAGTTCTAATTTCTCTAACTTGGTCTTCTCTTCTTCCTAAACAACTCTCTTACTGCCACTTCTTCCTGTAGGTGCCGATAGATTAGCAGTATCGCCACCTTGAGTGCACTGTGTAGTTTTCTTACTTGCCTAGCTTTCACGAGTGTTTGTCGCTTGAAATCTCAACTGTTTCCGTTTCTGGCTAATGTAATATGTCGCCACAATAGTTTCTTAACAATTATTACTCCCAAGTATCAAATGCTATTCTTGCAATATACGCGCTAATCTTCTTCTAGTAGAAAACCGATTCCATCCCACGCACGTTGAATTTCAGTTTTTCATTTCGTGCCCACTCTAAAACTTTCCCTAACACATCTGTTTCTCTTACCTTGAGAAGAAAACTTCTATCAGAAGCGTCTTCGGTATTTTTAGTTTCTATGCGTGAGAATCGTTGCAAAATAAATACATTGCTATCCAAGCGGCCTTTCGGGTTATGGCTGCCTCCGTTCTTTAATGGCTTCTTTGAACCAAAGGGTAACTGAATGAGGGGGCCCCTGACATTATGGCATAGTAGGAAATGAAAAGGCTAACGCTGCTTCTAGAAAGAAGGCTACGATCTCTTATTCTGTGCCAAAGACATAATTTGGCCTTCCACTAAACTAAGTCAGTAGTAGACTCTTCAAAGATTTCATAGTAAATTTTTGATTAAAATGAGCAGCAGGCCTCTTAGAAAATCATTTACTCAACTTCCCATGAGTGTCTAAAAATTTTTTTTAAATCTTGTTCATCTTTAACCTAATATGACTATAAAAGTTTTACAAATATTTTGGAAATTCTACAGAGATCTTAGTGACAATCGGCAAATTCGATAAATCAATCGAGAATCGCCTGTCAGATATTTGTTTTCTAAAATTCATTCTAATTTGTGACCATTTAATATATCAAAATCTCCAGTGTGTTCAATCTTCAAAAAAAATCGTTACATTTTCCTATTTATTAAATTAATATGAGTGATAAATGTGACGTTGACAGCGATTCAGATGTAAGCTCTAATTCATCCTGGACTGTATTGGAAGAAACATCCAGTTTACAAACTGCTACCAATAATAATACAAACAATGCGAGTCAGGAAGAAAACGAAGTTGATGACGATACTTATTCTTTAAGTACAGCTGATCTTTTTGCAGACGCCAGCAGTTTAGAGAATGATACGCAGCTTTGTGAAATAAACGACGATGATGACTTACAATATGCGCTGTCTTTTTCGGAAATTCAAAATGAAGAGTTTGAAACGGACGATAAAAATGAGCTAATTCAACATGGTTGTCTTACGTTTGAGGAATACTTGAAAAATCAAACGGTAAATTATGATAAGAATAACAGAAAGGTATGTTTTGACGAAATGCCAAAAGAGAAGCAAAAATCAGATAAACGTAAACGTAGAAAGTGTAATGCTCAATCATTTGGTAGTTTAGCTATAATTGGAACTGTTCTTGCAGTTGCAGGAGTTTCTTTTTTATGCTTATTAACGCCCGGTAATTATAGTTTGACAAGCAGCGAAATTGAAAAATTAAAAACCGAATGTGTCCCGGCGAAGGTTTTGAATAACTGCAATGGTTCGGTTCCTCTCTGCCCGGTTTTATGCACCAACAGAAATGATAAACTGGCTGTAGTGGATGAAGACTGTACAATTGAGACATGTTTCAAGAAAAACGATCTTTCCGCTCCACGTGCCAAAAAATATCTTAAATCTTCCAAACAATTCAAAGCTGTCAAAACTATCAATTTGTTGGATGATGAAAATGAAGATGTCAAGAAGGAAAATTCGATTGGTCCAATTGCGTTTGAAGAATTTCACAAAGAAAATAGAAAGTATTTGAATCAATTTAGAAAGCAAGAGAAGAAGATTAAAAATATTTTGAAAAAAAGTTCGACAAACGTGGTGATAAAACCAAAAAGTGCTGGACAAGAAGATGGAATCAAAAGTGGCTCTATCACACCAAACGTAAGTTATGAAGATATTAAAAATAATAATAATGGTGAGAAAGCAGATTTAAAACCACCAATGCCTAAACTGAGAAAATTAAAGAATCAAAAGATAAAGGTTAGAGCAAAACAATTTGCTTTCAATTTAGACGATTTGAAAAATCGACAAAAAGAAAAATTGAAAGATAAGATAGTGAATAAAGATGAATTTGTAAGGAAGATTAATAATCTACCAATAAATTTGAAAACTCAACCATCTAATAAACAAGAAGAGCAAAACAAACCAAATAATATTAACCAAAATGAAGAAAACTCATTTGATTATTTAACACAAAGTAAGATTGTGTGCAACATTCTTCAAGACGTTATGCTTCTAAAGATGACATCTAAGTTAGCCAGAAGTTTAAATCAAAAGCAAGAAGAAGTCGGTAAAGTTAAAAAGAAGGATCTAAGATGGAGAAAGCAAAATAGAAGTGCAACTGATATGAGTCTTCAGAAACCACCAAAAGTTCCACAGTGTATTAAACCCTCAATCAGAGAAAAGCAGATGACAATCAGGAAATTAGGAATGACTTCAGATACAAAATTGAATTTATTGGATGAGTTGCCTTTCAGTAAGAGACAAGAACTGATGATTAGGAATAAAATAGAAGCAAATCACCTCAGAAATACACACTTTGATGGTTTTGAAAGTCATATGACTGCAATAGCTCGAAGAAATAAAAAAGAAAAATCTCAATTTCTAAATACACCCGTTCCATCAAAGAAAACCGAATTAGCTTGCGTAAAGCTAAGCAATGATGTTGAATGTTTAAAGAAGAAACAAATGGAATTTTTCGAAAAATTAAAGAAACAACAGAAGGAAAGAACGGAATATTTAAATTTGGTTCGAGAACGTCAGCAACAGTCAATTAGAGATTTAATAAAAGAAAGGCAGTTTAACTTGCATAAAGATGCTTCTTGTGGAATTTACGATGTGCCGATTCCAAACGCTCTTGAGGTACACAAAAAGTTAGCGCAACTTAGAGAAAAGAAAATTACTGATTCAAGTCCTTGTATCATCTCATCTACGACTAGCATATACCCAAGCGAATGCAGTATTGATATCGATAATCTTCCTGCATCTTGGAGGAAAAAGCATGCCTTTTTAGAAAAATGCAAGAAAGCCCCTAACAAAGACAAAAATGAAGAAATGTCGAAATTATTAGATCAGCGTGTTTTAAGCAATCCCTCTTTTAAGAAGCAAATGGTTAAGATTCCAATGAGTACGGATAGCGATGATTATGTTAAGAATCAATCAAAAATGAATTTCAAGATGCCTAAAGAATACATGAAGATAAAACAAAAATATTATGAACGCGTAGGAAGCTATTGGAGTAAACGTGAAGAATATCTAACTAAAAGAATGGAATTCATGGAAAACGTATCAGACTCGATTAAGGAAATTGTGAATTTAAAGAAGAGGCTTGACAATGGAAAAAAAGAAGAGAGCAAAGAAACTGAAAACCCTGCAGGTACTGTGATGAAAATCATTAATGAAGCAATAGCTGTCTTTCCTGGTGATACTGGCATAAAAAATTTAAAATCTCAAATGTCGTTTATTAAAGAGAAACAAGAATCTCTAAAAAGTGATGATGAAGATAAGAATTCAGAGATTTTTGAGTTCACCGCTTCAGATAACGATACAACCACTGTTTCAAAAGATAACTTATACAGTAGTTTATTTGGTAAACAAGGACAGCACATAAAAAAACGTGACATGGCTATATGGTACTGCAATAAGATTTCCAAACGGAGAAAGTTTTGCAAGGACCTGACTAAACACGACATGCATCGATTAAACAACAACAAAAAGGCTAAAAAAGAACACAAACTATTAAATTAATTAACGAACTTTTTGCACATTAAACTTGTATAATATACAAAATTCTAGTAATTAAATGAAAATTTAAACTCTACTGGTTTGTTTGAATTTAATAGGGGCTTTTTTATAATCGCTTTGTTAATTCATAATTTAATTGATGACAATGTTTCTGCAATGCAGAAAACATTTTAATTACAGTTTAATCGAAATTAAAGCTATATTATGCATTTCTCTTATTTAACGTAATCAATTACTAATTATAATTAGAGTGCGGGAGAGCGTTGACTTTTTCATTAAATTTGCATATAAACAGTTTTGTACAAAATTTATTATTTTGAAAATAATTGACATTAAAAAGCGAATTAATTTGAAACTGTTAGAAAAAAAAAGTTAATTACAAACTTCATTACCCTTTTCAATCGATTATACACGGCAGTTATTTTAAAAACATTTTGTTATTTGAAAACAATGAAGATCGTTTAGAAATTAAATTTTATTTTTAAAAAGTTGTATTGCATTTCTCTGAAAAGCCTAATTTGTTTAATATGCTAGGTTACTTTGAAGAATCTGCTTGCAATGAGAGGAAGGCTGGAAAAGTTCTAGCCTAGTGGAAACTTTTGATAGAATTCTTGAGAAACATTCACAAGATAACTAAGATCAAACAGAGGACTAATACAACAAGACAATAAGCTGCTAGGGTTCACTACATTTGATTGAATCAGTCAACTACTTAGATATGCCCTCAAAATTTCAAAGATCAAGTCATATTCATTATAAAAACAATCAGTGTGACAAGAGGTGTTGCAAGGCTCCCCTCTAGGCTCTCCTTACAGCAGCACGCCGGCCGTTCTGGTAGGACACGTCAGTGTCGCATTATACAGCTTCCCTTTCGTTAAAACTCTTTTAGAGTAGAAATGGGGGCAACTTGTCACCAGATGGTGGGTTTGCTAACGTCGTGCACCAAGCACGAAGCGACTTCTTTATATTTATTTCTGCCCTGTTTATATTTTTATTTGTTATAATTCTTTTTCTTTGGTTGATATTATTTTTCCTTCCTGTCCCTTTTGGTTTTTATTTGCACGATGCGTTGAGTTTTACGAATAAATTGATAAATAAATAAATAAAACAAAAATATTAATTAGATGAACAAAAGTTCAGATGCTGCTGGAGCAGACTAGAATACTGGCAAATGTCCATTGTCGGGATTCTTCTGTTGGTAACAGACCGTTTGCGGCAACTATACATTTGGGTTTTCTTAGTTTGAAAGCAGGTTGGTCCCGTCCTCCATTAACTTTCTCCAAGAACTAATTATAAACACGCGTCAGACTATGTTTTTAAAAATCAGGTTTTGCAAATTCACTATTTTTCTAAGAAAAGCAGATATCCTACAGATTACCTCTGATGATCCAAAGTCAGATTTTGCCATACAAGATATTTTTAAATACAAATGAGCTACACCATTTACAACGCCACCCACGGTGGCTCAAGGTCGTTTTTTCTAATATCCCACAAGCCAGCTGCTGGAAACTGAAGGCGAGTTTCGCGCCCCATTAACCTCAAAAGTGCTAGACAATTACTGATCAAGCTTCGGTAGTGACTCTAGGTCTTTACCGACCTTCTACAAGAGCTAAATATTCCCCAAGGGCCACCCCAAGGTATTGTTTCACTCTCCATCAACTTTCTAAGAAAGGCATATATACTGCGGGTTATTAGGTTTTATCCTTCACTAGCCTTCTTAAGAATGCTAGATACAAACATGAATCAAACTACGCTTCCAATGAACCACGTACGGTAGTTCAAACTTGGAATTTATCCTCCATAGACTTTTTAAGAAAACTAGACATTCTCTAATTCGGACCGTTTTTTATTCATCTCGGATCGTCTATTGTGGACGGAATTAGTAACAAACCGCTTGCGGCAACTACCGGTTTGAGGTTTCCTTTGTTTAAAATAAAGTTGGGTCCTGCCCCTCATTAATTTTCTTTTAATCGTTTTGGATAGAAGTCCATTGTGGGCGAACCTGGGGATCAGCCAACGGAATTATTCTGTTGGTAACAGACCGTTTGCGGCAACTAACGGTTTGAGCTTTCCTTTGTTTAAAAAGGGTTGGGCCCTGCTTTCCATTAACTTAGAACTAATTATAAGCACGGGTTCAGACTACGTTTCTTAAAACCAGAATTTGTCTTCCATAATCTTTCTACACTGCGGACATTCGGGAGAGCAGAAAAGGCACACTCTTTGCCACTTTCTTGTCGGCATGGAGCTCTCTTTCATTCAACAGCAACGCTTCAACATTCAATTTCTTGCAAAACTGAGCAAGAACAGCCGAGAAATTTTTGAGGCTTTGATGGAAGTTTACGGAGAAGATGCCTTAAAAAAACCAACGGTTGACAAGTGGTTAAAGCAGTTTCTAGAGAGACAAGAAGACTTCAGGGACGGCCATCCGCTTGGTCTTCTGATGAAAATGTTAATCGTGTTCTGTCTTATGTCCCCTGAGATCGTCGAATAACCGTTAGAATAGTCGCCGAAAAAATGGATTTGTGTAAGACGGTTGTTCACAAAATTCAAGTTGAAAACTTGTGAATGAAGAAGTTGTGCGCAAAAAGCTTTTGTCCTCCGAACAAAATTTGCTTCTAAAGATTTCGATTTTCCTGACAGCCATCGCAGGAGATGGTTTTATGAATTTGATATTGAACTGAAATCTCAAAGCAGAAAGTGGAATCAAGATTTAACGTTAAGACTTCGATTGTTTTTTTCGATTCTCATCACAAATTCGTCGCACGAGGCCAAACAATGAACGAAATTTTCTACGTTGAAGTTCGTGGACCGTGTCCGCCCAAATTTGGCACGAGAGGAACGGTGGATCCTCTACCTCAACAACGCCCCTTCACACATGTCGTTTGTTGTACGCGAGGTTTTGGCACAAAATCAATCAACGTCACTGATCACTCTCCATATTCGTCCTATTTGGCACCGTGATACTTTTTCTTGTTCTCGAAATGCAAAATGATCGATGAGGCAGCTAGACATCCTTACAGTGAAGGACTTTGAAAAATGCTTCCAGTAGTGGAATCGGCGGTGACGCACGTGCATAGCTTTTGAAGGGACAATGTTGTGTTGTACTCGATTAATTGTCAAATAAAAATTTTATTACACTTTTATACGTATTTATGGAACAAACCACGAATCCTACAAGCCAGCTGTTGGGGCCCGAAGGCGTGTTCCGCGCCCCATTAACCTTAAGAATGCGAGGGACAAACATGAATTAAGCTATGCCCGCCAAAGGACCACGTACGGCAGTTCAAACTTTTATCCTCCCTAGACTTTCTAAGAAAGCTGGACATTCCGCAGGCCACCATTTTCTAGTTCGGTCAGTCTTTTAATTATCTGGAATAGAAGTTCGTTGTCGGATCAGCCAATAGGATTTTTTTTTTGATAGCAGAGCGCTTAGCCTGCGGCAACTACCACTTTGGAGTTTCCTTCGTTTGAATGCAGGTTGGTCCTTGCCCTCCATTAAATTTTTCAAAGCATGCCTTCCAAAATCATGTTTTGTTCGCCATCATCCAAATCTTACAGATCGTTTCTGATAATATACGGTCAGGCTTTGCCTTTAATTGACATTAAGGTTGATATTCTAAATTTTCTTGTTCTCGAAATGCAAAATGATCGACGAGGCAGCTAGACATCCTTACAGTGAAGGACTTTGAAAAAGGCTTCCAGTAGTGGAATCGGCGGTGACGCTACCTGTGGTAGCCCAAAGTCGGGTTTTATCCTTTATCTGCCTTCTAAGAGAACTATCAAATAGGTCTCAACTACCACTGCTGGTACGTTCTATGTATTCCTTTGTTTTTTTCCTGAACCTGCCGGCCTACCGCACGAGAATAAGGATATTGGTATAAGTGAGAAATCCCAACTCTTCTCGCAACAACCTGGAAGATCTTAAACGTCAACCTTCCATACCTATCATATTCTCCCAAGCAGTGGTGAGCAGCTTCTTCGTTCTATAAGTAACAGGTGTCGTCTCAAAGTATAGTGACTTGTTGGGATTCTTCACGCTAAAGAATCTTATCTTGAATTCTATAACCTGAAATACTAAAGTAGCCTCTTTGTTTTTTGGTTTATACCTGTCTATATTAGATCTGTTCAGTCCTGCCTTGTAAAAGTACTAGCGTGGTGTAGCTATTTCTTCCCATAGATAGACGTTTCAAATCTTTGCGGAATGGCATTGATATTTTAAGAAACCTACCGGAAAGAAATAGGAGCATCCATCTGCAATCTCCAATTGGTGGTCGCAGCCTGTAAGTCAAAATTAACAGTAACTGCTTATAGTTTTTTCTTCATGAGCGTTTATCCTGTCTATTGGCAGCGTTTTTCCGTTTTATGTGAAGTTCATACCCTGCTATGCTTTTCTTGCTATTCTCTGCACTTTGTTTTTAAGAATCTGCAGTTCCTGCACTTATCCTTCTGAGTTGGTAAAAGCAAATATTTTTTTGCATGAGTGCATCTTTGTAACTAGCTTTTCCAATTGGCCTAATTTTCTTTTGTTGGCGTTATTTTAACTTTTTACTTCTTTATTTAGCTGTAAATATTCTCTACTGGTGTCTCTTCGGCACCAGTGTGATAGTGCAACTGTTACCTTTTTATCAAAGATTTAATTCAAATAGTCCAGTAGCCGTTTTAGTAATGCTACTCGCACTACGCGTTTGATAGAGTGAAACTAAAAGATGTGTGTGACATTTTAAAAGAGAAAAAATAAGCATACAGTGGCAACAACTGGTGATAAACATTAAACTACACTGTTACACTTAAGTCAAAGTAGGACCTAATCTGAGTCGTAAAGTCTTTCTTTAAGTCCACTACTATTTAACATAATTATGGAAAAGGTAATTGCAGAGTTATCAGAATTCCTAGGGTACAAAATGGATAATACCTACTTGCACTACGCAGACGACGCTGAGCTGATGGCAGAGACCGAAGACAACTTACAGCGTCTGCTTCACAAGTTTAACACCACTGCCAAAAAGCTAAACATGTTTATCAGCTCCGAAAAGCAAGTAGAAGACATATTAGAAAAGATCAGCGAATTTACATACCTTGTGTAGAACTAAAAAATAATGGAAGACTCCCAACGAAAATTCAAAAAGCCGCACGTAACTCAGGATGTCCGAGAAAACTTATGTGGAACAACAAATATGTGCATACTGATAGGAATATGAGAATTTACAAAGCTGCAGTACATTAGCAAATGACCTATGCGATAGAAACGAGACGTGACACAGCGAAAACCACATAGATGATGCGAACGGTAGAAATGAGAACGCTGAGAATGATAAACAGTAAAACCCTAAGAGAGAAGGTACGAAATGAAAAACTACTGAAATAAAATAGTATACAAGATATAGGAAAATGGTCCAGAAAGTGATGAAAAGAATGGAAAGAGCATGTCTCAAAAATGAATAACTCCAGACTCGCTAAGAAGGCAAAAGATCTCAAGCCGATATGGAAAAGAAAAGCGAGCAGACCACCCAAGAGGTGGCACGAATGCTAGATATCGACAACTGAGGAACTAGAGGCTTGAAAACTAAATAGGCTCGTGCTTACCAAAAGAACGAAGAAAAAGAAGAAGCATTTGGTACCTTTTCTTCAGTCAAAAATTCATTAGTCAGAGTAGAGTATATACCCAGTCCAAAAGTATCAGAAGCACGAAGACATGGAGTGGAGTTTTGCTTGATGCCGCAAAAACAACGAGTAGCGAACAAACTGTCTTTCCAGGAAAGTGGCAAGTGAGTGATAGGAGGTAGCGGCCAGAGCCCAGGTCCAAGGACATCTAGCTGTTGCTGTGCAATAAACGTAGAATGAAGTTAATTGGAAGTGATCATGAAAACAAAAATATCTTGCCGAGGTTGTAGCTGGTGACTCAAAAATAAACAAAACGGCAAAATCTTGTCAAATAATAGGATGCAGAGAAGCAGGATTCGGCCAGTACTCAAGAATTTCTTAATTTGTTTTAAATGCGTCTTGAGTGAGGACCAGAGGGGTGCTCAATATCACAAGCGGAGCTTCACAGTTTAGATTGATGATACTGTGAACGTATTGACACTGAAGAGATGTGAGTCCGGCGTTAATTGGGGCACCCCGGTTAAGCTGGAGTATTTTCCTACCTCTTGAAGGTTTTAAATCTTCCGGTACGGCTCAAGAGAATATAAAGAAGGGAATCTTGGGATACTTTCGCGTATCACGGACAAAATGAAGGCACAACGCTGCATAGTATCTAAACACTTGCGCAATTCCGCGTTTCAATAAGGGTGTTGATGAAAGTGAACTCCAAGCAGGTGGTCAATGAGGAGAGGATGGATGGAAAGAATGTTTAAAAAGTATTTATTGGGGTTAGGTTTGATCCTCCACGGCTGGAGACAGTCTTTAAGCAGAGCAGCAATAGTGTGAATCAGCAGTCACCCAGAGCGTGGCGTGGGGATCAGGAGTCGTGGAATATCATGGCAAAAAAATATAAAAAGTATAAGGGACAGGATCAAACCTACGATGTCACTGTCAGCCGGGAATTAAGCGTTTAGGAGCTTGACACAAAGGGCCATGTACCAGGCTTTATCAAAAGCACGTTCTATATCGAGAAAACTCTCCGGTGTTAAGTGCCTTGGCGATGTCGATGTGGAGTTGCAGTAAAAGGTCTTTTTTCAGAATTCTTATCTAAGGCATTGAGAAGCGTGATGGTACGTGTTAGTTTGTGTATCATTACAACTGTCTCTGATTTCCAAGCGGATGGGAAATAGCCGCATTTTAGGCTGGCGTTAAAAATATCTATGAGTAACTCAAATACTTTAAGAGGTAGGTCACAAGGAGATCTTCTCGTTAGGGTGTCATTGTTGGGAGCTGAACTTTTGCCACTGGATAAGTTGAAAGATCTGGCAAGATCAGATATTCAGGTGGACGTCAGTCGATTACAATGTTTAAAAAATATGGCTTGG
>VTPC01090282.1:603983-626652 GCA_011009095.1 Ignelater luminosus | reverse complement strand
ACTGGGGTATTGATCAAGGGTTCGTTAGAAGAGACGTGGAAGTTTTTTAAAAATACTCTGTTACGGGTTGCGAAAAAGTATGTATCTGGAGTTAACACAAATAACGAATCAAAAAATTAAAGAAATAAAATAAACTGAAATCATGGTTATATCCAAAACTGAGAGAAACCACGAAATTTTTATTGCTAACTACAAGATAAGACAAATTAAGAATTATAAATATTTGGGAGTCATAAGTAAAGATGGAAAGAACAACAAAAGAATCGAAGTCACAAGAAAACTTTTCTAAACTCTAAACCACTCGTTCATTAATCAAAAACTTACATCAACTTACATTCCAGCTTTAACATGGACTCTCACTGAGTTATACAAGAAGCAGCTTCAGACTATAATGGCTTTAGAAGGCTGGTCAATACATCTAGAATTCATAGTTCTATAAAAGAAGCACAGCTGCGATGGTATGGGCATTAGGGTAATGACTTTTATACAACCTCGTTTCCCCGTATCATAATTTGATGAGCTTTCATTAAAGATTAGGTAAAATCTTATTTTCAAGGTGATTTGATAAAAAAACCTCACGCACAAAATGATTTGAAAAATTTTATTTATCGGCTTTTTGCCCATTTTTTGAAGTCACTGTAAGCAGATACAAAATTAAACACAAGTTTTAGAGTCACATATATACAACATTATATAGGATCATCACACAAAAGGAAGTCAATTATTCACAATAATGTCATTGGACAGGATGAATTTCAGTGGGAGATTGTCCTTGTTGCGGCAGGAGTCGTGCAAGTCTTGCATAACTTTGATCGCACGCTCACAGCACTGGTTGCTTCGGGGAATGTTGATTGGAGGTTCATCTGTTTTCCAGTGGGTTTTCAAGCATTTGAGACCTGTTGGGTAGTCCTTCAAAGCTGCAGATAGTTCATCAAAATCTTCAGCGTGGAACAATTGACTGCTGAACCAATGGTCCGCCCATGAGTAAGAAATGAATGAACAGATCTTACGCAGCCTACTCGGGGTTTCAGGCATCAGAATAAATGCAAGAAGGGCTAGAATGGCACAAAAGTTCCAGCGTGCATTGCTGATGTTTGGGATCTGTTGAAACTTCACGAAGGGGATCTTATTCCTCTCAGTGAAGTGACGGAAGACACGAGTGAGGTGGTAGAGAAACTTCATGTCGTCTCTCCAGCCGCCTGGTTCTTTGATCTCGGTTTTACCATTGCTGAAGGCTGCTTTCAATTTATCATAGTTGCTCATCAAATCCTGCATAAAGAAGTACTCGATGTTTGGTGATTTAGTCGACCCATGGAGTTCACCGTCCATGACAAAGCGAAGAACGCGATCCAGCACATGGTGCTGGCAACTGATGAACTTGGGTTTAGGTTGACCTTTCTCTTCGAACATTTGCTGCAGCCGGACAACAACGCCTGTCTTCCTGCCAGTATTCACGCTTGTTGTGTTGGCAACAATCATCACAATTGATCCCCACAGGTCGAACTTCTTTAACACATCCTGGAGTCCTTCTGCGATTGTTTGAGCTTTCCCATCTTCCAATGTGAGCGCAGTCGACCTAATTTCTTTTGCTTCATTCTTGAGAACCACGACCTGATATTCAATGTTCTCAATGTGCTTGCCGTCAAAGTGTATGCTCCACTTCTCCAGATGAAGCGTGCTCATCAAGTGCTTCTTCACCTGAGCAGCTCTCGTGTAGATAGCCTTGTGGATTGCTGACTGACATGGGGTTGGGATTTCAATGCCCTCACCAGAAAGCTGGCGGCACACCTTTGCTGCCCGGTGGGACGACAGCTTTGAGCTTGTGACAAGGCGTCTTGCAATGCCTGTTGGGTTATGCTTCCTTGTACTCGTTGATGCTGCATTCTCATCCTCCCAAGGACTGTCCTCACTGTTGTTGGATGAGCTCGTGCTACTTTCGGAACAATCTGGTGGCGCTAAACTGGTCAGTGTGGACACAGTCGCTTCCATTGCCTTCTTTCGCTTGGATGGGTGGATGGTTTTGGCACTAGCAGGTTTGACAGTGGAATAACCAACGTGACCTTTGCTCTCAATTTGTATTTTGTAGAGGTTTTTATCTTCTTTGCACATCCATTTGCCTTTCACCTTGGTCACATCAAACAGTTCATTCAATGAATCAAATTTTTCTTTCTGCAGCGCTCATATTCTTTCAGAAGGTTTGCTAGTTTTGCACAAATGGCTTGATCAGATACATGCAGGAAGTTTTCCTCCATAGGGCTTTAAGCTCCACAGCAATTAGATCGATCCTCTGTCTCCGTTCTTTGGCAGTAAATTCAAGAAATTTAAAGCGTTCAATGACGTAATTTCTCAGGGATATGCGAGTCCGTTCAATCAAGGGTGCTTCATAAATTGCCACTTTGCCTCTTTTTGATGACGCTTGAAACTGCACTAAGTTCTTTGTCCAGGCTTCCTTGTTCTTTTCCGTGCTAGAAGAGCTCTTCCTGAACGACATGTTGTCTTTTACTCAGCAACTGAAATATAAAAGGCCTTATTATATTAAATACGTAACAAATTAAAGAAAGTGTTATTGAGTTTTAATATATTTTATTTAAAAACAAGCAAATATCAATTATAGAAAATTATAATAAAATATTATATACTACTAATAAAATATTATATACTCATTGCTCAATTATAATTACCGAGAGAGTTAAATGCAGCTCATCAAATAACACAAGGATCTCTTTATAACAAACTAAACACTGGAGAATGCGCAATAGTTATAATAAGGCAATAATAATTTTGACACCAAATTAAGCTAGTTAAAACTCAACTACTCGCTTTGAACACCTCGCTTATATACCAGTTTATACCACACTACGAAACAGCTCAAGAAAATTTTAGAACTCTACAGAAGCTTCCCGAGTAATTACGTCAGCGTGACGTCACTGTCCGGGCGGACGGCGCAGAGGATTCTACAATATTCTGGAAAATTCTATACTATTTTCTGGTATATAAATTATTGCACAAGTCGGTTTAATGACTTATATTATATATAAGTATCGTTAATACAATTAAATAAAATGCTAAAAATGGCCAACATAACTTTTCAAAGTGGTTTGTGCGTGACATTTTTCAATATTTAAATGGAATAAATGTCATTTTAATCATTAAGAGGTAAAAGCTCATTCACTCGCCCTACAGGAAATAATTTTTGAAAAAAAAAAAAATTAAAAAAGTCATCACCCTAATGAGCATATGTGTCGGATGGGGGACGATAGGCTGACAAAACTAGTATGGTGTGTAAGAAGTCTAGACAATAGAACGTTCAAAAAGCCATAGTGAAGTAAAAGAGGTTTCGACTAAAAATCAGTTTTTGCATGGTATTACTTCTAAAACTTACAAAAGGTGACATTATAAGAAACGCGTCTTGAAAACATTAATTTGGGTTTTATAATTCAAAGCAATAAAGCGTGTTGAAATCGATCCAGATTTGGAACGACAACAGAACAAAAAAACTCGAAAGCTCTTTGTGGATTATCCTATAACGTATACAAAGACTTTGCATATTCTATCTTTTAATGGTCCCTTGTGGTATATCTATTAATATTTTTTCTCTCTATTTCGCATCCTGAAGCTTGTCGAAATAATCTTTTCTAGATAATAAGGACTTTCTCTAACGGTTGAAACTGTGAAAGAAAATAGACCGTAAAGACAGTTTGCTAAATTAAGACAAAGACTGTTTCACAATATTTATGTTGCCTGGAAATATGATTCTTGTGAACTACTAAATGCTTAGCAGTGATTATGAAGGTTAAATCAGAGTTCTCACAGTGAGAATTTTAAAGAAAACGTTTGGTTGATCTAACTGAAGATGCTTACAAATTACATTTACCTTAAATTACTACCGAACGAGATTCTTAGGTGAATAGACTATTTTCTTACATAATACAATTTAGCGTTTTAGAGAAGAGGAATGGAAAATTAAATAACCACAATCACATAATAATCTGAGTGGTAATATACGACTGTCTTTGATCTCAATCTGGCTTATAGTTCATGATCTCTGTATGTAAAAGAAATTAAATTTGGTGTAGGATCACGAATACATGTTTTAGAAGTAAAACTAGAAAAAAGTTTCAGAGGATTTAAGTATATTTTGAAACGCTGAGATGGTAATAGTATTTACTATTAGAATACGAAAGTTTATAAAAGTTGACAACACACAGCCACCCACGCATGTAAAGGCGAATGAATAAATATTTTTAGAAATTAGTTTCAAAGTCGCTTATAATTTACAGTTGTCCATCATTTATAATTACTTTTAGACTCCGCTTTACGAAATTTTCTTAATTATTCATTTGTCAACACTAATTTTAATTAGCAGCAATCTGCAGCGTAAACGAATGTCAAAGAAAATAATAAATTTTATCTCATTGAAACAAAAATCTTGCCGGGAATAAAATATTATCAGAACACCTAAAAAGAATAAATATTTCCCTGATTTTTGCTTTTACTAAAACGTGTCTATAGCAGAGCATTTATTAGGTTAGTTTTACTATTGTCTACTTTCTTTCTAGTTCTCCTTTTACATAACGATGTCATTGTAAAAGGCGGAAAGCACTAAACATTTTACGAGAACTGCTTCTCTCTTATTAGTACTACACACAATTTACTATATCGAGAGTGAGGGTTAAGAAATAATTAATGCGGTAATCAGTCACGCCTTTCTGTGTTTCATTTATAATAAATAATAACGTGCTCTTATGAATTTCCATCGCTAACAAATAATTACTTAGGATGGAAAGACGAAAATGAAGCTCAAATTTACTTTGTAGGTACGGGAAAAAGTTTGGTCGTATTTATACAGAAATGTATCTACAGTTTGGAATTAATTTTTTTACATCGTAGAAAAATTGCTTTTGGTGTATGGTCAGGAAATTCTTAAATTTTCAGAATTCTTTTTCTTTAGAAGTCCACGAACATATCCATCTTCCTGACTCTTTACTGATTATTTTCAGTTTAGTGTACGCGTCGTTGGTTCTTTTCTTTTAGCAATGCCTTGCTGACTCGCCATCGTATGATATTACTGGATTCCTTTGACGTTTATTTTTCTAAAGATTAGAGGTTTATCCTTTCGTTTTTGTGGCATTCCTTTAGATTTTTATTGCTTTTATTTAAAAGCGTCTTTAAATTGAGAATTATAAACTTATTGACCGGTCGGACAAACCTAAAATGCAATTTAAAATATCAGAGTTTTAAATTTCTAATCTAAAAAGTAGTGAGCAATAATAAAAGGAAAGAACTTTGTAAAGTTCCAAACTGAAACGTACGAAGATGACACGGGAAACCGCGTGGAAAATATTAAGTCCTTTAGCTACATTAGCTTATAAAATACTGCCTCGAAAATTACGTCCCGTGGAGTGAAACAACACAATCATTAAAACTTTGATGTCGGAAAAGTTTTGTTAACGGTTATCAGAATGAATATTATTACATGCAACATACTAAACGATGTGGGTGAATAACTGAGCATTGCGGACACAACGAAGGACACGCGATCTGCTCATCAAATACCACCTTGTTTTAGTAGGTTTTAGGTAATAATATTTCGTTGAGTGCAATCGAATCGCGAAACCTTTATCACAGGATACTGTGCCCTCACTCGATGGTTTTTCGCTATGCAATAACGCCGTTTCAAGAGACACAAAAGCTGATATTTCTCGCCTTAAGAATGCGTAACGCACTTCTACTGACACTTGACACAATTTTATTTCTTATATGCGTAGTTCTTCACACGCACACACGTATATATATACACACAACACACACACACACGCATATATACCCACCCACGTTTTTCCAACACGAAAGCACTTCGAAGTGAACTGATGGAAATTCTTTCTAAGGCTTTTTCGTCTTGAAATGGTATACCTATGTTAAAGTATTTCAGACTACATACGGTGTACCTCTTTAGCTTAAATTACAACCAAACACTTGAAATTCTTTATCACTAAATTTAAAGTAAACTGAAACCTTTATCTTGGAAGTATTTTTGAGAATAAATGCATTTCACGCACTCTTCCTTGTGTAAACTGTGAAAGCAGAGCATCTATAAAATCCAACTTAAATGCGACATTTATTTCCATTACTTGTTTTTCATAGTATATATAAGGCCAATTTCGAATACTGAAAGTAATTTTCTAAATAAAAGATATGAGCTTTCTTACTGTTAGATTTAAAAGAAAGCCGATACTTTGCGCTAGTTTATCGCATCTTCAGGCAGAACAGCTACGCACATATACGTGAGGTAAAGAGGTAGCTGCCTCAGGTGCTACGTTTTTAGGGGTGCTTTGTCGAACACTTTTTTTGTTTAGATTTTACATAAAACGAGTGAAGAGGTATGAACATAATTACTATGTAATAGTAGCTTGTGAAGTAATTAATATCCAATCAAATTTACTTATGCAGCGTGAGTATAAAGCGATGCATAAAATTCATATTCTGAAGTTATGAAAACTTTTCAGAAATTAGGAATTTTCTTAATTTCTACTCAGAAATCATCTTAGGTAAGATGTAAAAAATTTTGTATCATCGCTTAAACAATAACAAGCTTTTATCAAAATCGTGAAGAACATCAGAGAGTTTCCATTTCAAATTTATAATGACGTCATTGCTTCGAAACAAATGAAAACTGGAAAGTCCTTGCGACATTAAAATGTGCATTTCTATAATAAAAGGGTTTCCCATAAAAGAAATATTAATTTTATGCGTTACTTTATATTCACGCTGTATATACCTTGGTAAAGATCTTTCTTTTTCTTTTTCCATAATAAGGTTTATTGAAAATTTCTTTGTGCTTTTAAAAGCTGAGAAAATAAAGGAATTTTCTGACAAATCTTTACATTTTACAAAAACACTTTTTAAGTTATTTTTCTCGAAAGATCCCGTGCACTTTTAAGTTTGATCCTATTATATCGTGAAAAGATAAGTTCACTTTTCTATATACGCTAACTGATTTTCATATTATCTTAAGGAAATGATACGATTTACAAAATCTATTTTTTATCTCTCTATTAAAATTATGAAATTACTGAATTTTTGGTGTTTAAAAGCATAACGATGTTTATGCATGATTATGTATCAGCGGTAACGGCTGCTACGTAGTGCACCAGGGAAGTGACCCCTTAACGAAAGATGTAGATTTTATTTTTTTTCAGTTTTTCAATCTGTATTAAAATTATATCCCATATTGTACTTTATTGAATGTATTCTATGTAATAAAAACTCGCATTCGTAATGTTTAATGTATAAGTTTTTTTAAAATATTTTTTAAGAATATAATTCAATCTGACTAGGATGTATTACACTTCAAAGTGAATTCATTTGATGAGACACTCAAGGTTTGACAATTCTCGTTTAAAGTTGCTTTAGCTAACCCAAATTTTACCTATTTAACGTCTCATGTTTTGCAAGTGTTATTGATTACTTGTTTAGGTATTATTCGGCAGTTGTGTTTATAAACGTTCTGTGTGGTATTTACTCAGGCAACTTTACTAGCAATGGAATACCCTCTTAAGGGAATTTTGCTAAATCGAGAAGTGTAACGTGAGATCTTAAGTTCGATATTATAAAATTAATTTTGTATTAAGTTTAAAATGATTATTTGTCCTAATGAGTCATTTATTCTTCTCACTTTTGAATATTTATCTAGTTTGAATAAAAATAGTGCATTCCAATAAGATGTCATCAGCCCAAAAATCTACCTAAGATTACTCAGGTACGACTATACTACGTTGCTCATAAATAAGTTACTCTAAAAAAAGCAACGAAAAAATAAGGAAACACGACTGTACCTTAGAAACCGTTTAAAATCCAAACCTGGAATTCGAAATATAAAAATTAGACATTTATAGTGCGCTTTGAATTGAACTGAAACAGTCCCATTCGCTGGGTTCACATGAAAAGTGCATAAGTCCAAAATTTGAATAAAATAAGATCTTAATGCCTTCTAATTTGGAGTTACCTTTTCTACAGAATAAATTTGAATAAAAAGATAAATAAATCAGTATTAAAGAATATTCCTCTGAATTCGAATTTCTATAGTCAAGAAATGTCACTGTTCTTAAACCGTGATTCTGGGGAATACACAATAGAAAATAAGAATTTTGACGATAACAAATTGTCTTTGGCTCTTCACAATTTACAAGCTGAATGTGCTAAAACCCAAAAAGCTCTAGAAACTAAAAAGGAGGAAAATTGGAAAAAATCGCACTTAATAAACACCAGCAATGTCTACCTCGCAATAATTTGGATTTCTTAACAATAAATGAAATTGGTAATGATGCTTTAGAAGCCGAAAATATCAATAATTTAAAAAATGTTTTGGATTTTGGAATCAGGCAAGACTTTAATTTCCAAGCAAAAGGAGAATCTAATGTAGCCCCAAACGAAGGTGGTTTGGCAGAAAACGTTGTACATCCACTAGTTGGATAACAATTAAACAGAATAGCTTTGCAAGAAATATTGATACAGACTATGATGGAATAGATAAAGAAAATTACGAACCTGATGATACTGAAGATCAAATATCAAATGAGAAGTTGATGAAACTGTGATAAGGGGGAAAGACAATAAAGTTCTTGAAAGTGAAGAAAGTAGTAGGCGTAAAAGAACGAAAGGTAGATTAAATGAAGAAGAAGAAGAGGTACTAAATTTACTGATGAAAGAAGTGAAAGACATCTTAAATCGAAATTCTTATTTAAAAACACCAAAAGTAGCAAAATTCAATGTTTTACGCTTGTTGAAGAGAACAGACTAAGCATTTTAAAAAAATTTCGAATCCCACTTGGTAAGAAAAAAATAGAACAGTTATGGCAAATATTAAAAGGGCAAGACATAGAAAGAATGAAAATGATACCAAAAGAACCTGCCCATTTTCGTACTTTATGAACAAAAAATACGTACGAATCAGAGTTTGCAAAACGATGTTTTGGGAATGTCAGAACTATTTCTAAATGGATAAGTGCAGCTACTGGTGGGCCAGAAGTTACCGAATTAACCAACAATACTGAAACACTCACACAGAAATTAACACCACGAAGGAAACCCGCAGAGGCAAGAAGTTTAAGAAATGATGAAAGGAGATTGGTAATTGAAGAGTTTTTCGATCGCCTACCAAAATTAGGGTCCCAAAACAAAAGCAGAACTCTATGCTCTTTACAAAGACATCTGGTGTAAGGACAAACAGATCGAATCTGCAAGTCTAACGCTTTTTATGTACATATTCGAAGATATGAACTTAACTTTGACGAATGCGATCTATGTGTTGGATATAGGACTAAAAACACCGAAAAAGCAAAATACAATGTTTATATTCTAAAGAAAGAAAAGGCTCAAAATGAAGAGGAGTTAGTCAAAACTTCCACTAATAGAGTATTTACAATGGACCTGTAATTGGTGTTGTTATGCTCCAAATCCAATGTCTCAAACAAAATCAGTGCTACATAACTTTACCGTATGCGATTTTGACAGTCAGGATGGATACTGTTTCTTGTGGCATGAGGGAGAAAAGGAACTAAAACCCAAGTGTTGTACATCTAAAATTTGTAAGTTTTTGGCTAACGAAGTTTTATCAAACATTGATAAAGACAGTAAGCAGTTATTCACATTGTATAGTGAGGGCTGTAATGCACAAAACCGCAATGCATTATTATCTAATGCACTTTTAAATTTTGCCATTGAAAACGATATCTGCATTATCCAAAAGTATTTAGAGAAAGGCCATACTCAGATGGAGTGTGACTCGATATATTCTATCATCTATCTATTCCACCAGCACAATCAAGGATTAATATACTTTAAACATTGAGTCAAATGAAAATTGCGTATGTCCAAAACGCATATGAGCGCTATTGGCATGAGAAAATGTAAAATGAAACGTATTTTCAAATAAATACATGCACAGAATAAATATTGCTGCTTTAAAGCAGCTTTTTACTTTTCCCACTGAAACAGGTTTATGAGACTTTTGCACTTTTTATGTGAAGCCTACGTTATATAGAACAGAATCGCCTACACTAACGTACCTGAAACCTTGAGATAAACTTTTATTTTCTGATGATTATAAATTGTCTAGTTTTATGACGATCATAAAAGTGCTACTCATGTGCATGTTTAGCCTTGATTTAGCTTAACTACTTCTAACATTATGTGTAGGATGTTAAATAATGTTAAATTTACAATGAATCTCTGAAGGTTTAACAGGCAAGGCCGGTTTTGTCCGGTCACGCCTCTTTGGATGTTGATGAGCCTTCCATCTTTTTGGGAGACGCCCTAGAAGTCTTTTATTGTCTAATTTGTAGGTTTTTGCTGATCTTGTTTTGTACATTTGTTTTACGAGCTCATTCCAGTGTTTTTGTCTGTTATGTTTTCCAAGTTACTCTGTTATCTTATGTCTTCGTTTCTGGCTCGGTTCCTTAATGTTTTTTCGTGTATTGTTTGCAGGATTCTCTTTTCTTTTGTGTCTTTCATTTGTGAGCTGCATAAGTCATAGTTGGTCTTAGTAATTGAAATTCAAATACTTTTGAATATAATAAGCTAAATCATTCCTTAACATGTTTGAAAACTACTTTAAATTGTTTCAACTGAACTGACTTAAATGGGATTTAAAAGGGGGTGCCGGCAAAAACTTTCCAAGTCTTACAATATCATAAGCATAATTATTCCTTAGAATGTTTTATTAAAACGACTCTAAATCGTCTCAAACTGATCAAATAAATCAATTTCTTATAGATAAAAAAGTAAAGAAATGGACAAGAGTTAAAACACCGCCTTTACATTAAGGAAGAATTATTCTCACTAAGTTATTTCGTGATTTTCCTTAGTGGTAATGGTGGATACCGGAACTGTTTTTTACGAATTTGATTAGTTTTTGCCCCGTCCTTGTATATCATGTAATTTATTTTTATTTATCTTTTTTTTGGACACTGCAGCTTAAAGGTACTAACAAGAATTAGATTTATTAGATTTTACTTACTTATTATATAAATTGTCAATATCTGATTCTTCGATCAATTAAAAAAAAGCTTTATAAAGATTCAAGTAGATTTTTTCGTATTAACCAACATGCACCGGTTTGAATGATAACCGTGATTAACAATAATTACATGCTTTATAGTGGATAAGCTTTAATAGCTCGAACAAGATCTGAAAATAAGAAACTAATTATGTAATTTATAACATAATGCTATTAATATAACAATTTCAATTTGAGTAACATGCTAAAGTACACATAAACCTTGAGTCTCCCTCGTAATACCGAGATAATAATAAAAGATGACAGTCTAGACTTGTGGAGTGGAAAAATTGGTGTTGTAACAGTTAATCTCTATCCTTCATTGACTTCAAGGATTACAAACTTCCTATAGGAGAACATTCTAGGCTGCGAGATGATTTACTGTATTTTTCAATACCAGACGGAGACGGAACGATTAAACAGGTGTAAATATTACTAATCCTTACCGCTTTGAATAAATGTTTCTATAAAACGTTTCGATTAAAAACGTTCCTGTACTGTGTGAAATCCGCTTTCTACTCGTGCATCTAGATTAAATTATTCTAAGGTTTAAAACATTTATACGAGATAGAAATGTTTTACTAGTGGCGGTCTGCCAAAATTAGAAACGTATATCGTACACTTAGCGTAATCTACCGCATAAATTGTGGGACAAGTGTAACGGCAGTTAAATGATCATAAAAGCTTCAAAAGTATATGCGACCTAATGGTGCGCAAATTTAGTTTACTATTTTTCCGGAATTATACGAGATATTTCCCTAAGAAGTTTTTTCAATCATTCACTTCAATAACATTTTATTGTCGAAGGTTTTTCATATATTTGCAATGTAAAAATCTTCCATTTCAACTTTTTTAAATTGGATTCCACATTAAAATGCTAAGTTCGAGAGTACAACTTTAAGGTATTTAGATACAAAACCTGTATAGAATAGAAAGCATTTCTTAACTTTTCCCTGGTGCTAATCGAACTTTAACTTCTGGCTGGTATTGTTGGAAACACGGAGGGAACATTCGAGGGGCTGTTATCTCTTTAATTTTGTGCTTCCACAGCTTTTGTTACGTATTATTGCGGATTTGATGCATGAGGTGGTCTTTTCTCGTTTATTGCCTTCACACTCGTTCGAGACGGGTTTCTCAAGATAAACAGAAAGGGCAGCTAAACTGTAACGGTTATTTCTGATTGTCCGACCTCGGAAGTATGTCGGATGTCACCTTCCCAAATATTATTGAAGCAGTTACAGTTGACCAACAATAGAATTAACCCGTTATGGTGAGGGCGTTTCCGTTTTAGGGAGGATTTTGAACAAGTGTACTAATTTATAACGGTGTCTCGCGCGATTTCAAGCATTTCCTATTGTCCATTTCGTCCAAGATATGCTAGCAATGTAGGGATTAACTTCGACCCTAAATATAACGCTTATTTGGTTACATTTTCTTGCACAATTAATTGAAAATGCCGCTATGCATTACGTGGTTATTTGCGTTAAGTTTAATAACTATGCGCAATATTCATTCTCTAAATAATTACCAACTAAGACGTGTAAATAAGTTTTGTAGGGAGTAGAATCGATTTTATAGATAACGAGAAGGGTTAAAACTGAAACATCACAATAACGGCACTAATGATACACGCTGAACTCAAAACACCGTAGAACAACGCAAATTAATTATCGTTTGTTACACTTTACTAACTCACAGTTATAAGTTTCTTGTGTATTTATGTATACAATGTAGTTAAGTTGTCAGAATCCCAACTTAATACTTTAATTTAACGTGGTGTCTAAGAAGACAACGTAATTATTACGGCCGAATAATTTTAAAATATTCAATCCTTTTCCCTAGGTGCAAATGTACAACGCAACCCTTCCTCAAAACGAGTCATTGGAGACTGAAGGATAATTAAAGCAAGCCTGTTTTAAGACCAATTAAGTGTTTTAGCTTCGTGTTAAAAAGCAAATAGTTTCAGATTTTCTTGCTTACATCTTCATTTTTTAATATCCTTTAAAAATATCTAGCCTGCTCGAAATAATTAATACTTATCGAACTGCTTTTTCATGTGGTATCAACATTAAGTATTCAAAAGACTATCCTCTCTAAAAAACAATCATCTTTATATCTTATCAAATGTGTAATTGTTAGTTAACTTAACTTAACCGGAGACAATACGACTTTAATGCGTCCACATCTTATTTTTCAGTTAAATAAAGTAAGAAATACTTGTTTAGCAGCACAGAAATGCTTCTGATGGGATGTAATAAATGTAATACATAAAGAAGAAAGTAAAAACTCCTCCTATATTATTCAAAACAGAGTCATGACTTGAACTTGCAATGCCTTTTGCTTACACGATCGATAGGTAGACGATTGGTGCTTGGGCGCCAGATCTTGAAGGATCGTTTCCTCCACAGATCGCTGCATCCAGGCAATTCCAGTAGAGAATACGAGCCTCCAGGAGTTTTGAGCCTGAGATTAAATGCGGGCAAAGTGGAAACGGTAGGAATAAAAACCTTGGTGCAGGTTGACTAAGGCTTATGCAAAACCAAGCAAAGCAAAGCACTACAGTAAAACCATACTACACAGTATACGCTCATCAAGCTAGCAAACAACACGCAAAACTACATCTACGCAATGTAGGATCCTAGGAGGGAGTATACTCGGTCTTACTACTTTATCAGGTTTCTTTATTATTAAGCGAAATACCAACTATGCTTGATGCATTCGGGTCAATGCTGCCGGAGCTTTCTACACGAAAGTAGTGTCTCCAACTGAAAAATTGGAGTAACATCAATTCCTAGGACAATAACATTGACTTTAATAACTTTTGGTAAAGTTACGCGTCGGTTAAGAGCGCAACGCGGTGGAAAGGGAATGTGCGAACGGGATGCGGTAACTCGTCAGGCAGATACAATTTTAAATAAACTGTTTACAACTAAACGAATTAAATAATAAGCGATTAAAAGTAACTTGTCGCAAATCTATTAAATTGTAAGACCACACACAGCACACAAGTTGAGAATTATTCGACTATTTATCAGATGATTTTGTATCAATAAGAAAAATGTAAGAATTAAAAACAGAAGGTTTAGAGGGTTTGATTACCATTGTGAATAACTCTCAAAGGTGAATCTTCCAAGAAACTAGAGAAACTTATAGTTTCAGCTCGCGGTGCAATGCGACTGAATTTGCAGATCTTCAAAATAGATTTGTTCTGATTCAAAAGTTTTTATCTTTACATTGACAAGAGATCTTCTAAAAAGAGGAATTATTGGTGCGTATCTTTTCACAGTCATCCTCTAGTATAACACAAAATTCAACTTTGGTAACTTTAGTCCACTGATCTAAACACAAATAATATCATATCAAGTAAATACGAGAGTATCAGACTTTAGAACCAAGGACATATAGCGTGTATTATACTTGTAAACCCCCGGGGTTTTTATTCTCACTAAGGTTTTTCAGTAGTTTCCTTTAGTGGTAAAGATAAACCCCTGGACGGATTTTTCACCGTAGCATCTCAACAACTTATTACCATTTACTTTAACCATCTAGGTTATCCATGTATCGCGTTGATATAGTCCAACACAGATTCATTCGTAAATTGCATTTTATCTTCCCTGAGCCAGCCCACTGAAGAACTGTGACTTTGCACCAAACAACGCCGACATGCTACCTACATCAGCGTTTTCCTGCGTTGCTGCTCCATTGGCACTGACAATCTCGCGTTCCCAACGATTTCTGGCTAAAAAGGAATCTACTCTTAAAAAAGCCATTGGTTTCCTCTGAGATCATTGATAATTATGATGCTGAAGAAAAGGAGGTAATGAACATTAGACTTATATGGGTCTTTGAGACAATAATCTATAATAAAAGAAAAAAGACGTTCGTTGGTTTGTTTCTTCTAATATAATATGCAGCTTCTTAATTCAGATATGAACGCCTTAAAGGTTACTGATTTAACTTTTCATAACCTCCCAAGGGTTTCAGTAGGACTTTGTTTATCCCTACCACGTTGAAGAGTTTAGTATTAAACACAGAAAAGAACAGACAAAAATAAATAGTATCCTATATAAATTTTAAAAATTCATGAACAGATAGATTATTAGACCAGTAACTTTCAAATCAAAGAGAATCAATTTGTTAGCAACTTTAAAAATGATCAAATCTGCTTTGCGGTATGTTTTTGTAGGTGTTTAAGTCCTTACTCGGTGCCAAATATTTTATAAATTTCTGAATTTATATAGAACTTTGGGTCCTTGTGAGGCTTCCATGTTCTTAGAAACCCATGAGGTTTTTATAGATTCATAAGCGCTTCTGTAAATTCTTATGGGCTTCCAGATCTTCTGAATCTTTGGATGCTTGTGAGGTACTAGATGGAATTTATCAAATTAACTGAAAAATCAGTTTACCCGCAGATTTGTGGGAAAAGTGTAAATAATAAAAAAAATTAAAAATATTTTTCACAGCAACCAATATTGCAATGTTTCAACTAGGATAATGAAATTAGAGAAGCAAAACTACGATCAACGCCCAAGACTAATATTTATAAAATATGTGTTAAAGAATCTGAAGACTTTTTTATACCTTTTGAAGTAGAATTGCAACTATTAGGTAATTAATGTAAAAATGAATAATTTCTACTTTCACTTTTAAACACCAGATACTATTAGCTATAAAACTCTAGAAAATCTAAGAATCCGGGCATAATTCTTAGTAAAAATGTTGACACAATTTTAGTTTCATGAATTTGCTTTCATTATCATACTGACTATCGTTGTAGGATAAATTTCCGATGATGTTTTCTATGGTTTTTCTTAGATATTTAAGAGGAAAGCGCTCTAATTGCCTATTTGGAAAAAGTAGTACCTAAAACCTGAAGTACATATTTTAAAAAATTTATCAAAATAAAAATGCAAGTCTAAAAACGGCAAAGCCAAACCAAAGTGATAATCATAATTTACTTACAACTGTGGCTGCTTTATGTAAAGATCAGGATACTCTTCTGAGGTCAGATTTGGTTTTTTCTCTACAGCTCAAGAAAGTTAAATTTATGTCAACATTCTAAGCCACTTGCACGCACAGCTAAGTGTTTAGTCAGCAAAATTAATGTTCGCATGCTGAGTCAGCAACTGTGTAAGCAGATACAACTTCAAACATTATCTAAATGGTACTTATTAATGTTACTATACAGTGTATAATATTCAAAATGGTAGATGTTATGATAAATCGTGGATAATGTTTACCAAGAGATAATTGGGAAACATCAATTCAGATGAAGATGCGACCACCTCATCTCATTCATCTTTCTCTAACCTTTACTTTTGATAAAGGTTTTGAAGATTTGAATTATTTTATCACTTCTTGCACATCTTGCTTAACTAAAATGAGTTGCTTTTGAGTTTTAAATAAGCGATTCTACATCTTGTCTAGATTATTAAGAAATATTACAGTAAAAAGATGTTTGCTTTCTTCTGCAAGGATAAATGACTTTTCTGCTTATAACGAATGCAGGTTCTGCTACGTACTACAACGTTTCCTCCAAAGAAATTTTGTTAATATTTTAGAAATGAATAAATTTAAGTGAAAGATGAATTAATGTTATCGGTGCTTGAAATTTTTTGATCTTGTGAGCAGAAACTAATTGTTATATACAGTATAATATATTATTACAATATAAACAGTGGAAGAAAAAAATGCGCAAATAAAAATTTCTGGAATACGTAAATTAATGTTTAATAGAACAATATTGAAATTCCCCAGTTTATTTAATTACACAGCCAATTCATCTACAATAATTATTGTACATATTAGCCAAAAAAGAAATATATATTTTATAACGAGCAAAATTACATTCAAGTATATCTAGCTCGCTGAATCCCTAAATTACTTTTTTCCAATTGTTATTTATTATATGATATTATTTGCTAACTTTTAGAGTGGAAAATATGTGTTTTAATACAGTGACAATGTGAAGTTATAAAAATTCTAAAATGAAACGAAATAAAAAGTAAATTAGGTAAGGTTCTGGAGAACTTTTTCACAGTTGAAAAAATAAGCAATAATATCTTTTATATCTTTCATCTAGAAACGTTGACAATAACGAAAAATATTAATTAAAGTGAAGTCAGCCCCAGAAGGAGGGCACAAGCAAGGGCAAGGCGAGGGAGGTAACTGCCTCAGGTCTAAAGTAAAAGAAGATGCAAAAAAGCGATTTCCAAAACGAATAAGGGATTTTCACAGGTACAATTAATTTAAAATTGATAGTTTTTGAATTGCGCTGATTGAACCCAACTAATATATTATGTGTAAAAGTTAAAACTTCTTGCTCAAGTCGAGACTTTATGTACACCCTATTTAATACTTCATACTATTTATTATTACATAGATTTCTTTTCCTTTCTCGTTAAAGATGAATTAGTTATCAAAAGTAAAAAGTTTTATTACTGGGAAATGAAAAGTAATTAGATCTTGGTAAAGAGTCTTAGATTAGACTGTAAGTTACAAAAGTCTAAAATGGATTTGCTTTTAAGCCTCCTGATTCAGGAAGCTCTTGCCCGTAGAATTAATTTCTATGAGTTCATCCATTTGTTGATATTCCTAAACATAACTCCTGTCACAGTTAACCTAAATTTCAACAACTCGTTGACCACCAACATTTCCTTCATCGTCATCTTCTGCCCATCTTGCGCTTTCATCAGTCAATAAAATATTCAATAAAGCCAAAGCTAGAATAACCTCTGTATGTTTGCTTCACTTTTGGCACTTAAATGTCCAAAGACCAATGGACATTTTCTCTTGGAAAAAACTCAACTTTCTTAATACTGAAACGTTCAACTAGTCGACAGTTTTGTTCTTTCAGAGAAGGCTCTAATATAATATAATCTAATATAACCTGCTCTAAATTTCATTTTTATTTCGATTGTCATGATATATTTAATAAAGTTTAATTATTTTGTCGGATTTGCGCTAAGCGGATTGTATCACCCAGGTTGATTCATACCAATAATAGTTCTTTTAAAGTCAAAAAACCAAACATTTCATATTGAGTTTAAATTTCTGACTTATAGTTTCATACACATCCTATGTTCAATTTCATTGTATTACTAAAATTCATCTTTCTACTTGAACATTTTTTGCTTTCTAAAGATTCTTGATTCAGTAGGAACTGAAAAAAAAACAGAAATCAGGACTTTGCAAAACTAAAAATCATGTTTCATGTCAGATCTACGAGCATAAAAGGGGCGAAAAAGAGAAGAGATCTTGAAACACCAGGTCGTCACATTAAGGGTCCACATACCATCACGTATCGTGGTTGAATTCCATCCTTTATGTGTTCATTAATTGGGATTATTAAAATGGGACTAAGGGATATTATTCCTCTTGGGTACGTATGTACGAATCCACTGGATTCAGTTTATTATCATAGTGCAAAAACGGAAAAAATTAGATTTTTGATCTATAGCGGATACATGTAAGAGGGTGCAATAAAATAATCTTTCTTTGCAAAAGAATTCTGGTGAAGAATAAAAAATGGACGTTGACCTGGTAATATTTGATAACTCGTCCAAAATTGCAAAAAATACCAAACATCGAAAAGACATTGGTGAAGATTTTCTTTTGTTTTATTTGATGCGTCTTTAATATCTCAAGAATAGACTTGCTGTATTGGATTTGACGTAGCATAGGAAAAGAACTGGGAGTGGTAGCATTGATCGTCATTTTTTGTTTCAGTTAAAGGAATGTTTTATACCTTGGGACCTATAAAAATAAAACTTGATTTACTATGAGCGGTTTAACCTATAGCATTTTAGGCGATCGTCGTTTATTTTTTCTAAAAATTGAAAGCAACCAAATCAAAGCAATTATTAAACAATTTTTATTTACAATTTTATTAACAATTAATTTTAAAAACTGAAGGTTTAATTTTGAAATCGAGAAGTTTGCTAATTATACCAGAACCAATAGGAAAATGTGACATTAACTGAAAAATGATTGAATAACGCCAACACTGTTAGGTTTACATCTCTTTAACGTTACATTATTGTAAATTGTAATAAAAAAGAAACTACTGAAACATACAGGGTTGTTCCATTTAAAAAACTGAGTACTGTACCAGGTCAAGTTCGTTTTAATATAAATTAATTTACATCAAAATTTTCCTCCGCACATAGGGGTGCATTGTGGTCGTATATGATTCCTGTTTGAATCTGGTTTTTACTACAACGGGTTAGAATAGTTCGTTGTATAGACAGGGTTGGTTGTTTTATCCTGAATAAAATCACACTAAAAACTCATTTTCGTGCCGCATTGAACATTTAATGGAAACTCGATAGAATTGGTTTTCTGAGTTCAATTTACGCTTGTTTTTAGTGGATGTATAAAAATTTGTGTAAATGTTTGGATATAAAAATTCCTTTTAATTATTGTTCTGTCGGTTAATAAGACATTTATCTCTGTTCAGTGAAGTGCTGGGATTGTAAACACTGCGACTCCCTTTTGATTTCTGTTTTGAAGTGCTATCGAATTGTAGCGATATTTCGAGTACACTAAATTTTCCGTCAATAAAACAACTATCGTTTGGTGATGATCCTGTCTCCAGGACTTATTTGATAATAGTGGACACTTGTTAAGTTTATGAAGTTAAATGCTAATGTGTATACCGACGTTTTAGTGCTTAAACAGTGTTTTGTGCATAATAAAGTATTTTCTTTGGTGTACGTTGTTTTCTAACGCATGTAAGGGTCATCGATCTTCCCGCAAGTCGCTGGAGTTTTGCAGATCAAGAAATAAATTCTATGTACTGAGTCCAAGCTTTGTAGAGACTTCAGTCCAGATTGGATGATAATCAGCTGTTATTTACAACTTTATAAGGTACTGATAGATTAACAAATTTATTTATTATTTACTCTGTGTCTTTCGCACCAGAAATACTCTGTATATGTAGACACTCTGATGGCAGTGAACCCTCTGTACTCAAGCTCTCTTCAAACTTACCAAAAGATGTTCTACTAACCTGATCTTAATACTTTTGCTTAAATCAAATCACAACAGTGTGCACAACTAGCTTACACTGCCAAACTTACACCGGATAATCGAGATCAGTGATAACTCCAACCCGTGTTATATATTCTGAAATCTTACTCAAAGCAAAAGAAGAAGGCTCAATTAGCCCTCCATACCCAGCGCCTGATTTACATTACCTGAGCAACATTTCTTAAAATACATTTGTATATACTTTGCCTAAAAAAGAAGTTACTAAACAGTACCCAAATAAATTGCTAAATTTCAGTTTACTCTGGTTTATTTAATTATAAAAATAAAAATGATAAGGGAAGAAAATATATGTATATATGTATATAAAAAAAGAAAACACTAGACCTGTCAAACCAAATTAAAATATGTATCAAAATCAAAGGTATAGGTATAGAAATAACGTTAAGGTCAATAATACATTCTGAACCCCTTAAATGTCAGTTCTAAAACAAAGTTACAAATTTTTTCTACCTAATCTCAATAAGAAGCTTTAAATTATTAAAGAAATATTATGAGTCTAAATCCAGTTTAACCTTGGGCATTCATTATTACAAAATCTACCTACAAAGCTGTTGGTGTGTTTGACTTGGCTTCTGGCGCCCATACCGATTAAGACATCTTCAAGTAATAAGTGAGATCTTTTATTGAGTCTTTAATTCAATTTGTGGTAAATCCCCTGTGAACCACTCCTATCTCCGACCTTCGAGTTACTGCGAGCACCACATTTAAGTTTGCACGGGCATAAGGCCACTATTTCGGGTTTTGTCAGTGACAACATTTTATAAACATCTTTCTTATGGACGTACTGTACAGTAGAGAATAACTTTAGGAAGTGTAAGCAAGCGCCCGTATAATGTTTCCGAGCACCATATATTTTAACATTTCTACAAATAACGATGTTACTCTTTTGACTGCACTCTGTATGAAATTAAACATGAATAGTGTTATTATAAAATCGTTAAATAATTTAGTTATTCGTTTTTATTTTTTCTCATCTGTTTGAAATAAATATTGCCAATAAGAGAATTGCGTGAAAAATTCATTTTTTATTTGTATTTGTGTAAAAAACCGTAAATTAATCTTTCTAATCTGTTTTAATATTTTTTATCAAATGAAATTTTAAATGTTAGTTGTAAAAGAACATTAAAAAATAGCCCACGTAAAATTCTTTTATTAAAGCGGAACAAAGACTTTTTACAATAGTACGTGGAAATTCGTATAAATAGTTTTCAAAGCTGACATTTGTGATGTTGATGAATATAAAATAGTTAACGCGTCATTGGTTTAGTTATTTTTTTCTAAGTGATATTTTTTGTTGTATAAAAAATAAGAATGGAAATGGAAACTGGTAGACATACGTATTTATTTACTCAATTGTGAATAATTCCAAATTTCAGTCGTTCTATAGCACCTCTCTTCTGAATAAAATAATAGGAAATGCGAAAAACAATTTGAAATATTGGGTGAACAAATTTATAACACAAGTCAAAAACATGTACTTGTCAATGTTATATATTAAAACTGTCAGGTCTCGAAATATCAGTCGTCGTTCTTGCATTCCTTTTAGATACGGTATTGATTGTTTATTAAATATTGACACCCTCAATAAAAATTCTTTATTTTCTTTCCTGTAGAATAACAAACGATTTTAACGACTGTCAAAAATCAACGATTGCTGTGTGTTATCGTGACTATTCGAAAATAACGTCGGCAAATACTGTTTGCTTAAGAGAGTAACGGCAGAAATCTTTTTTCTCTGTAGTATTCTAAAGATTTAAGGAAATTCATATGTTATAAAAAGGTATATTGGAAGTCTATAAATATGCTGGACAAGCTTTGACGGCGAATTCTTCAAACAACATTAAAGCGCTTCGATTTAATTTAACCATATTCAAAAGTGAAGTTGCAATATTCTTTTGAAGTTAGGTTATAATAAAAGAATTTTAATATTAAAGATATTTTACAATATTTTGACGAAGTTTAACTAATTAATTATTATCAGTCATCAAGAATATTCTCCTTAAAGCTAAATAAGTATTTGATGTATATGTACTCTGCAGTTTTCAATATATTTGTTGGCGGGCCCCTAAGCAACATATCCGCAATCTAATTCTGATCTAATTAACGCTTTGAAGATGACAATTAGAGCATACCTACCGGCACCCCATTTGTGGATGATTAAAGTACATTCAGTACCATCGAAAACAAATTTGAGAAGTGAAGAGATTACATAAAAGCCTGCAGATGAATAGAGTTCATTCATAATTACAAACTGAATTGCGTCTAAACTTATTATCTTAATATAAAATCATGTAACAAGCTTCCTGTAATTTACGAGATTTCTTGAGAATTTCTCTTAGTAGTTCCAAATTCTTATTAATCGCTTAGTTTGATTACATAGTTTGTTTTCTTTATAGTAATATGTCATATTTTGAAACCTTCTTGCAATTTATCTGAATTAAACCTATCAACCTATTCTCTACGATTGCCAGAAATAAAACCAGTGATTTTCTTTCAGTTAAAAAACTGCATTATCTATCAGTCATTGTCAGTTTTATTATGTTATGGTTATCACAGATAAAT
>VTPC01090282.1:510429-599074 GCA_011009095.1 Ignelater luminosus | reverse complement strand
CTATAATAAACTTGTACCCGAACTGTCCTTAGAAATCTATAAATTGGAAATGATCACGTTTTAAAAAAAAAATAGAAACGTTCTCACGAGACCTTATGTGACACAATGAATAAGGTATATGATATAGAAAATGATTACTGATAAACAATTTTTACGCGAACAACGCTTGCAGTCAAATATAACAGACTTTTTTAAATAAGTGAGTTGTATGTGTATATTTGTTAATGTAAGTACATAATATACGGTATTATAATTATAATTTTAAATTTTTAATTGGGTATATCTTAAATTTATAGTGAGATAAACACTAGGTTCCTTACCTTTTTACTCACGATGTATAAGTTGTTAGAAAATACATAATTAGATCATTTTATCAGTTTATGTAAAACACCTTTAATTCTTTAAAATTGAACAGTAATATTATTCGGTAATATTAATGTATGAAGTCTTGGTAAAGCGCAAAATTATCGATACATACGGTGAAATGAATGAAATATAGCAATGATGAAATAGATGAAATTTAGTAAATTATTGATGAAGTAGATGAAATTCGGTGAATTAATGGTGAAATGGGCGAAATTCTATGAGTTACTGACAAAGTAGATGAAGTTCGGCAAATTACTGATAAAGCAGGTGAATTTTGTGAATTGCTGATGAAATATGTGAAGTATGAAGTTTGGTGTACACAATTTTTTCCAGCGTTAAACCCCTCGAAGCTGCCAATGCCTCTCCTCATTCTTTACATTCTCTGCACAAGACAGCTCTAAGCGTACCGACTATAAAAAACAATCTGTATCTGTTAATGTGACTTTTCTCGGAGCAAAATTATGGCTCAAGAGAAAAATAGACTAAAATATAGATTCCGATCTTAACATCATCAGCTTGTATTTTCTCTATTTGCTCTTTAGAGCATGAGTTATTAAAGTGTCAGTTTAAAATTGATCTCTTACTACAAAAGTCATAAGGAAGAAAACAAAAGTTAACACAGCGTAAAAAGTTTAACATATAGAATCCTATGGATCGTCTTAAGAGAAACACACTGTATATAAATACGTATTTTTGCAATCAAACTGAATACTACATTTAAGAAAAGACTTGACTACTTGACAATCTGCAGTTTAAAAAGTAACTCTCAGAGATCCTATCATTTCCCTCTGGTGCTTAGATAACTGCCTCCAAGAAGGCCTAAGTTTGATTCCGGCACGGTGTGACTGGTCTAGGGTAGGTATATCAGCACTAAATTAATTTGTAAAAATATATATAGTGAAATTAATTTTGCACGTTAATCGAATTGCAGTTTGCATGATATTTTTGATTAATCGTTCTATGCTAGGATGTCTAATACAGATTAGGCTAAGGAAGCTTTTGATTAATACCATATTTAATTATTAAATAAGTAGTTCTGCTCATTTTTAATAATCACTTTGTGATTTCTTTGTTTTTAAAAATCATTAAATGTCAATATTGTTCAACTGTCAAATAACTAAGTAAACTGAACATTTTTCATACAGCGCAACAGCTATTATTGCAAACTTTTAATTCTTTAGTAAGTCTAAGTGGCTGTACTTAGCTAAAAAGTTTTGCTTTTCCATTGCGTTATTGATTGTTTACTTTTCGTTTCCGGTTTTCAACGTGAGCTCGCGCGACGCATATATTTTGGATTCTTGCGTTCTGCATTTTCATACACAATGTCAGGCCGGCGATTCGAGGAATTATCCTACGTTCAACTGCACGAACAGCAGTGAAAATATCGATAGACTGAATAAAGTTAATTGACTACTAAACATATTGATCAAGAATTACCAGAAGGTATACCTTCTTGGTGAAGCTATATCGTTAGATTAGTCGTTACTTTTGCATAGAGGTAGGTTGAGTTTTAAACAGTATATAAAGGGAAAAAGGCAAAATGGCATTAAATTTTACAAGTTATGTTCGCCAAATGGGCACTCATAATATTCAGATATATAAACACAAACATCTTGATGCGGATACTGGATCAAAGGTTTTAGAATTGGAAGCACTCGTTTTCCGCCTGAAAGAACCTTTTCTAGGATAAAGGTCACCATTCAGTAATAGATAATTTTTATAACAGCGTGCCCTTGTCCACGAAACTACTTCAACGTAAAACACATTTCACAGGAACACTGTAGTCCAACAAAAAATAGAATCCTAAAGCCATAACTTCAAAAAAACTAATGGAAGGTGAACATGTGTGCTTGGGTAAGGTGAAAGGTGCTTAACTACAAAGTTTTAGCCAAAGATGATTCTAGTAACAAATTCATATGGAAAAACGACAACAAAACTACAAGAAACTGTCTAGTACAATCTAAATGTGTCTGGTATCGACAAGTGCGATCAGCTCACTTCCTACTACAGTTGCCTAGAAAATCAGTGCCGTGGTACAAAAAAGTTATGTTCCTTTTAGTAGATGTTACAATTGTTAACAGTTAAATATCAAACTTTTGGAATTTGGGAAAAGTCTTATAAGGGCCCTCCTAAATATTTCACCCGATCTAAAGGATGGAAGAGAGCTAGTGAAACGAGGTGCAATGAACTGCAGTGCAACGTTGCTATCTCGACTGAACCACTCCTTACACATTAAAAACGAGATGATAAAGGACAGGACTGCAAATGCAGACCTCAATTTGTTTTATAATTACAATGTCACTAATACTTTAGAAATATGTAAAGAGTACTTCCAGGGTACATCATTACATTTCTGGTAATGTGACAAAAAAATTACCCCTCACAGAACTATCTGTTCGTCAATGTGTTAACAACTTACAGGACCCACGACCCAACCATTAAGTTAGACTTGGGTTACGCAAACTGCTTTCTAGCAGTGAGCCTCCAACAAGCTTTCTGGAAGAGGGGGGATGGTAATACAAGTTAATAAGAAATATTAAGTTGACTTCATTTTAGTAAAAATTAAAGATTTGAGAATTTCTAATTAAATGACAAGTATCTAACGGAAAGAGAAATTGTAAAAGTAAAATGTTTATGAATAAAAAAAATTGAGTTGAATTGAGTTTGATTTATTTTGTTCTGGACCAATACATATTAATACGCTCAATTTTCTTTAAATGAAGATATCTCAGAATTACAATCGACCGTAATTCCATTGCTTTGACGATTGAAATTTGCCTTTCCCTTCTAAAATCGACATGATTGGGATTCTTGCCAATTATACTTTATCTAGCAAAGATAGGAATAGGATAGAGACATCGAACTGTAATTGAAATACTGAACGCAGTTTACGCTTGATTACTACTTTGTGAGTTTTAATAAACAGTCACCCTCTTGATATTTTGTTTTACGTTATTTTATCCACCACCCACAAAAACGTATGCCCACTTATGCTCTTGAGGGTAATAAAGACATATTATAAACGATTTAAATGAAGTTTACGTTCGCATTTGCCTTGTTATAGCTAGAAGAAATTTAATTTGATAAAAAATTATAAGTAATTACTAAATTAAAAAAAAAACAGTGGGCGTAGGTCGATAACATGTGTTAACGTTGTTGAAAATTGTTTAAATATGCATAATTTAATTACGTTGTAGACATGATATGAGTCTAGACGTATAAATGAATGATTTATAATAATTAATTTAAAAGCAAAAACTTACGACTATAGTAATGTAAAACTACACGTTAACAGCGATCATGATCATAAATAAAGTACTTTCCAAATTATATTAGTTTTGGGGTCGAAAATGAAGATAAACGAAATAAAAAGAAATAGCGAAAGAAAATGTTTCCAAAGTAAACTTTGTTTGACCAATGCAAAGTCGCTAAAAGGTATTTTTTCGTATCTTTTTTCCTTTTGTTATTAAGGTAATTCATTTCGCGGAGTAAATGTGAGCAAAAGAACAAAAAACCAACTTTAACTTCTACGCATAACGTCGAAATCATCAAATACACTTTTACTTTTGTTTCAGCTTCGGAAAACATCTGCAACTGGAAAAATGTAAAGTAAAAAATGTAACTGTAGCTGATTATTTTAATAACAAGGTTTATAAAAATTAAAAAATTAAGTAATGCATTTTAAAGTAAATAAAATAAATTAAAAAAGCAAAAAAAAATTGAAACGAAAATGAATTTCATTACTTAGTTTTTTAAATTTCTGTTGAACAAAATTAAAAAATAAATTTTCTGGTATTTCAAACCTACCTGACTTTGTGTTGAGCATATAATTCCATATCACTTTATAAAATTCTAATCGAAAAGTTCGATTTTCACACATTTTTCAATAATCCCTATCAAAATTTAACAGATGCCAATTTTTCATTTACCGTTACTCAATTAGAGGTAAATGTGTTGTGTATTTTTCCAGGTGTATTTCATTAATCCCTATATCCAGTCCCTTTTTGTGTTTATTTTTCTGGGCATAATATTGTGCTACTGCTAATTTGTAACGAACTGTTTATTTTCTGACGGGTGAACACTTTTACGATTAGGTTTACGAAAGCAGTTTCATTACAATAGAAAATCAATTACTCTCTTTATTTTTACGGGTATGTAGGTCCTGCACGTGCAAAGCATACAAGGGCAGATTCTTTTCAAAAATCCTTTTAATCGGTTGTTATTAAAAGGTCTGTTTTACTTTTTACAAAACGTTACGAAAGGCGGACAATTCCTATTTGAATTTTATTTTAATCCGCGCATCCAATTTGGAGTAAAACCAATTGAAATAACATCAGAATGCATTCGTCAATTTAGTTCTGCAATAAGCCTCCGGCTAGAGAAGGATAATCTGATACAAATAACGTTTTGAAATGCGTTTTGTTTGGGAGTAGTTTCGAAACTTTTCGAAGCGTGTAAAATGTTCTCAATATATTTTCGACAAGGAATTGGATTCGTTGTTGCAGTCAATCTAATATCACTAAATCAATGTGACTAACTTATGGTAGAACTGATCTCCAAGAAAACAGCCATCTAAAAAACGAACAAATCTTAAACGAACGCTAATTCTTTGTTGTTTATTTTCTTATTAAACAGATAATTGGTTTACATCAATAAGAGTTTTCAGCGAAATTATAAGAAATGTTCTACCTTAACTAATCATGCCACGATTCTTTTTTTCGTATTTTACTTCAAACCATAACAAAAGATAATGATATTCATTTCGAATTCTGAACATATGAAATTTAATTACATATTTGCATGTTCAGCGTCGTTTTTACGTCTGGAGATTTCGTTATGTCTGGATTCGTAGTAGCAAATGGTAGATTGGGGAATGTAATCAGCGATTTTTACCAACAGAATAGGTTAGGTTGTATACCTTGTTATTTTTGCATTAGATTACAAACGCGTTGATTATATATAATTATTTGGGTTTAGCAACTAGTTTAACTTGGAATCTAAAAATTATTGATTTGATTTTCCCTATCTTTAAGGGAGTGCTTAACTGAGATATTCAGACAACAAGCAAGCTATATTGCTTAAGGCAAAATTTAATAGTTGGGAAACCAAAGGGGTGATTACCCTTTTATACAGACAGCAATTACTAATTATTATTTTATTCACTATTCTAATTCAGCTCTTTTAAAATGTGAATAGAACTTGTTATAATTTAATTAGAATAAGAAGCTTTTAAAGAGTCGTTTTTTTTGATAATGATGCGATGCAGCTGTAACCATTTTTAATTAAAGACAAAGCATTTTTTGCCGAAAACCCAAATAATGTTTCTTGGTTTTGTGAGCGAATAAACCGATCATTGCTTTCAGATCTGATTATTCAGATTATTTTGATTGCTCCTTTATCCTCCAGTATAAAGCTTTGAAATAAACAGATCTGATCGTTAAAGCTCGGATTTATATGCAAGAAATTTGTGAGACATACGGACATTTTATATATACGGAATTTCTTTACAAAATATGAAGCAAGATGTCCAAAATATGCAACAATATATTATGTAAAATATGTGCAAATTTTCTTTTTAAATAAAACAAGTTTAATGCAGTTCCCTTTTAAATAACCACAAAAATAGGAAATTAGGTTCATAAACAAAATTCAAGGAAAACCCTACCGTTACAGTAATATTACTCACCTGTTTTCTGGAGAAAATCGAAAATTATCAACTTATTTCTTCTTGCTTTCCCAAACAACAACACACAGCTTGTTAGATAACAGGATTAATTTTTACAGCAGCGCGTGCCTTCCCAAATGAAATTATTTGGACAATCTCAATTAATGTTTATTTATAAAATTTATTTTTATAATAAATCTTAATACTAATCTGTGACTAAAGCTTAAGTTTATCAATATTTGCCACAATTAACGTGTGCGCCCTTAGAATACATCATAAAAATAAATTAATAAGGCTTATCACCAGTTGAATTTTCTAGGTTGCTATCATTGCTATTGTAACCGTGACGCATACACTATTATACTATGAAAAATAACATTCAGGATACTTAATGTTTTATCTTAATCTCTGGTTTTAATTTATTTTCAATTTTCTTACTCGATTTGGTTTCTTACAAGGACAAAACAGTACAATTTTATTCTTAAATAGAATGCCTTCTTGATTTTGACCTATTGTATATTTACTTTGAATGTACACAAAAGTAGTGTGTCGTGGTTAATTATGGCATTAAATGTCTAGTATTTGTCAAGTTTTCCCAAGGCAAAGAGTAGCCTGGAAGTGTAAGTCCAAGCAAGACTATTAATAGGATTCATTGACAAGCCACTTTATTCTTTTCTCAACCTACTGTTTAGAATGATTGTAGATAATACTTTTATTAAATAGTTTTGCTGTTATTCCAACAATTTTCAGTTCAGGTTCTCTATTTTCGTAGTAAGCGCCTACTGAGCAAGAAACAAAACGTAGAGAATTTCTAAAGATTGTGCATTTTTTGTGGTGGTTGCAGAGAGATAGCATCTTGCTCCATTACACTAGTACATTTTACTGATACCATTACATCTTTTTTTTGCCGCCACTAGGTCGAAGACTTTTCTACGAGAGCTCACACAATTAAAGAATTGACGCGAAGAATAAATAATCAAGTCTGACCTAAAGAAGACTCAAATTATCCTTTTTTGATACCTCTCTACCATGGAGGAAATTTCTTGCCAGTCTTACATCCGTAAAGATACGTTACGCCATAGTGTTTATGGTACATGGAGGTTGTTATTCATACATTTTAAATTACAGTTACAAAACAGTTCTCCTCGATATAAACTATCACTTCAAGCTTTCAATCTGCCCAGTTCCAGGAAACAAAGTGTCTTTAGACAAAAAATAGAGCAATGCATTTCGTTAACTCAAGCTGTGGAGTCCATCTTCAAACAGTACCCAACCATTTTTCTTTTCTTAGTTTCTCCAAGTACTTTTAATTTGCTGTCAGATTGCTTCAAAGACTTAATTTGCTTTAAACCTTATAGACCATACCATCTAAGAACAAGAACCTAACATTTTTTGTTGCACTGAAAGAGACCAAAGAGAAATTCTATTATTCATTACAAGCAGCAGTACACAATGCAGATACAAACCTGATTATTCTGCGAGACTTCAATGGAAAAATAGGAAATGACAACACAAACAGATGTCAAGGTGATAAGGCAAGCCAAAATTGATACTGATCACTACTTGGCAAAAATGACAATGATAATAAACGAAGAAAACAAATTAAAAGAAGCTTCGTACATAAAGAATTGTAACGCGCCGCCCCTAGAATATTCTAGAAAAAGTCCCGAACAGTCTCGAACAAGCTGGTCGAATGTGCCGGAGAAATCTTGAACTATCGAGACTCTTCCACCGTCGAATGTTCCAGAAGGAACGCCAACTTTCTGGGCTCATCAAGAACCACGCGGAAACGAATATAAGGCGGCGTTGACCGAGCAGAAGGCAGTTCTACAGTCAATCAGCTAGTAGTTACGAACGAAATAAATGCTAACTAGTGATAAATAAATTCTTCTGTACATAAATAAATAAATAATTTAGTGTAAATAAATACTGGAAATAAATTGTAATAAATTAAGTGAAAATAAATAATATTAAAAATAAATACACGTTTTTGGCAAAACGTAACAGGATTATCAAGACCCACTCGAAAAAAGATTAAGAAAAACATAACCAACACAGGAGTAGAAAATAAATGGAAAACGTTAAAAGAAAATATATTGGAAGCTGTCAAAGAAATATGTGGAACAACAAAGAACACAAACAGGATAATAAAGAAGACAAGACGGTGGAACAAAGATACACAAGATAAGACAAAAGAGAAGAAGAAAAAATGGAAGAAATATCTAGAGACTAAACAAGAAAAGCATTATGAAGAATACCCAAAAAAGCAGACAAGAAACTAAGATAACAATCAAAGAAGCGAAAGACTCTTGGAGAGAATTTGGAAATAAAATTCAGTGAGAATCATAAGCTATTTTACAACACAGTGAAAAAATTACGTAATAAGAAACAATATACATTGAAAAATATAAAGACATATAAAACAAGATATTAACTGAAAAAAAAGTAAAATAATGAAAAGATGGAAGTAATACTTCCAAAAATTGACAGAAACTAAGGAAGCTAAAGAAAACGAGATAGAGAAGCAGTGGAAAGACGATGGTGCTGAACAGGAGATAGAATAAAGTAGAGAACAGGGGATGAAAAAGCCATACCTAAAGTAAAGTTGGGAAAGGCACCGGTTAGTGATGCGGTAACGCCAGAAATGATCAAATTTATGAGAAAAGCGGAGAAAACAAATTATTAGAATTACTTAACAAGTCTAGAATTTTACCAATAGAATAGAACACGGGAATTATTATAAACTATTTAAAAAAGGGTCGTTTTTTAAACAAGTTGACATTCATTTCACCGTGATAGTCTTCCTTCAAAGCAAACACAGTGATGCTCTTTCGACAAAACCTGATTTACCTCCAGCATGCGCAATAATATAACGATTTATTCGTAGCTTTCAGGTTTATTGATGCTTGCCAAGGTTTCCTAAGGTTTGCTTTAGCAAAAATCCATGTTTCATCAAGAAAATCAACTGGTTGTGGATGAAGAAAATTTAAATTTTTCAAATACTTTATAATAATTGGTTTGAAAGGTCATTTTAATAACATTTTTCTTTCGTTGATCTAAATTTAGGAACCTTCAGAATTAAAGTAATTATTAGCTGTTTTTCAACTTACCTTTAGTGTACATAGCATAAATAATTTTTCGAATAACCATCTTAGTACCATCAGGTAAATTTTTTGATTTTAAAGTTTTTCGAAGCCTTTTCTTTCCGGTGCTGAATAGAATTGGGTTAACTTGACTACAAGCTTTGACCTTCTTAATAGCAGGTAGGCTAACTCCGAGGGCATTGGTAACCCGCTGTAATCAAACATTGTTAGTGAGATAGTAACATAATTATCATTTCATGATTATCATCTCTTAAACAGCAGATAATGATAGAATGGGTCCTCCATTTCCCCTTTCTTGTTCAAAATATTCTAAAGAATTCAAAAGCAACTGTTTTCTTTGAGTACGTAATGTTTTTCCTATTACAGACATTGTAAACAAACACACAATAAAACAAAGCGTAACATTGCAAATTAGTTCTAAAAGGAATTGTTTTTATTTACTTTGATTAAAAACTAATAAACTAAAAGAGTAATCCAAAAGCACAGGTGAATCTTAAAAAAGAACCATGTCAAAACATAACGCCATGGCAGTTTCCAAATGTGACGGTCAATTACGTTTAGTAACTACACTAGTCATTTGAGCAAACTAATGCGACTGATTTTTATCTCTGTCTGACATATCAGTGCCGTTCACATAAAAGTATAGATAATCTGTCTTAACTAGACTCATACATTGATGACGTAAAGTTTTTCTTTTGTGATTCCAATTGTAGATGTCTACTTTTACAACTTGTTTAGAAACTTACTCTAGCCAATATTTCTAGAATTACAGAAAATCTATAAATAAATCAGTGCTGTCTTTATTCACGTCTATTGTTTATAATAACAATTATGAGATTAGAAAAATCATGCGACAAAAATAGATTTTTTGTTTTCGATAGTCTATCGTTGCATTGTGCGGCGAAGCGTTTATGATCCTTATTTGCAATTAAATTAAACTTTAGAAGACCCAACTCTCAAACTTTTGTTTTTAAGACTAGAGGCTGCATATTTATAAAAATTTCTTGAGAATCTTGCCCCGAGAATTATCGGGTCAGAAAGCTTACGGATGACGATCTAAAAAAAACACTCTGTTAATCTAAAAAGATGAATTTCCAATGTATTCCTTGTCAGGTATGATTGAAACTTCTGTAATTCGGTCATACCATAAGGTTTTTTTTCAATATATACAGGGTTAGACTTGAAGGAAATCTGATTTTAATATCAGTTTTCCTCAAAACTCTAACCATCGATCGGTTTGATACTAAAGCTTTGTTGTAAAACATGACTGCTCCAAGAACAACGAGCATCAAACATTTGATTAGTTTTTTAAGCTGATACATCTATAATATATTTTAATTAATTCTAATTAATAAATCACCCTGTATGTGATGAATCACAATATTCTTTTAGCTTGATGTTCTTTACACTGGAAATAGAAAAGTTTTTGTTCTAAACATTGTTCTAAAAAGAATATTTCAGGTATCATTAAAGTACATAACATTATTATTTCCTTGTTTCATTCAGTAAATAATTATGTCATTCATCTAGGACTGATATTAATTTGTTAGTAAATAGTAGTTTAATGAGCATCTTGTTTGTTTAAATTTGTGAATGTTTACGTTTTCAAACTGACATGAGTGTATAAAACGTTGAAATAATCGAAGCGAAAATAAGCTCGATATAATGTAGAGATATTGCGAACTATTTACCATAACGATAATAGTAGTGCAAAAGCGGTAAAGAGTTCTACATACTACATACATAGTTTGAGCGATATAAAGGTTGAATGCAGAGACGAGTTAAATTTGATTTTTATGCATGATGTGTGCAATAAAATTAAATAAAAGTTAAAATATACATGCAAATGCTAAAAATGAGGTTATGTTGTATTGTAAAGAATCGAGTGCTCATTTCACTTTAAAATTTCAATACTTCTGACTTTTGCTAGTTAAAGAGATAATTATGTTAAAAGTAAACTAAAAAAGAGAAACTGTAAACTATACATGTTAACATTTTGTGAACTGCTCCTTATATATACCGCGTAGGCTACTACAAGTTTCTACAAATTATTAATTACTACAAACCAGAGACCAGACCACCCTACTTTTGTTACATCAATTTTACTTTATCATACTCAAGCACAATGTGGGATATTTATTTGTGTTTTTGGGTTGTATTAAATTTGGTCAATTTTATTGTTTTGCAATTTGTCATTTGACTTGTAAAAAGGTATTAAAATGTTAGTGTTTATTATCCAATAAATTAGGAGTAAAATATTTTGAACAATTTTATAAAAATTACATTTTCTTGTTAAAAACCTAAATAAAAGTATTTTTTTGGCATTTATAACTAGTTGTTAATACGTCGACTTGAGTATTTGTTGCACCGTGTTCACAATATATTGCTCAACAACATCGTTTGTTTTAATGGTCTTATAAATACCGCATCGACTATTTTCGGTTAAGCATTTATAATGGTTAAATGAAATAAACAAAAACAATTTATAATTTGATGTAAAAAACTATCATATCTAACAAAATTTTTACTGAATCTAACTTGAAATTAGATTGACGTGACAGACTGTTGCCCTTTTAATTATGACGACAGTGCTCACTCAATGAGTGGGAGGCCTTGGCTGTTCGGCAGGGGCCGTGGATAGCTAGTTTTTCGCACTCTAAAAATATTAGAAGAATATAAGGGCGTCCGTCCAGCTTACAATAACATCAATAAATATAAAAGAAACTAATGATAGTAAATTTATTTTTTGTTGTTGTATTTTGTTATCATGTCAGAAACTCATTAGCTTCGAACATCGATACTCTTGTTTTCCAATTTTCTGTTTAATTGGTCTACAATATTTTCCATTTAATGATTTCAGCGTCCCAGAAGTGGAAATGTCAAAGTCTTTCCGAATAAGGCAGAATATTCATTTTCATTCCATTTGTTAAAATCTGAAACATTTAAAAAAATTATTTTATAAAATTCTTTAACAAAATATCTTATTGAGTATTTATCAGACACGATCGATTAAATTAATTTACAACGCACATTAACGGTTAAATTGTTTGTCGTTCAAAAGGATTATTATGTAAGTTCTTTCGTTTAATGAGCATACTGGAATATTAAATGCTTTCATCGTTGTGATGTTTTCGCTACTAGCACTTTCATTTTTCTACCCAGCCCTTAGTAGTCAGTAATTATAACAATCTTTTATTTTGAATAATTCTTTGAATGGAGTTGTTACTAAATGGAATTCTAAAGTTTTAATGGTCTTATAAATACCGCATCGACTATTTTCGGTTAAGCATTTATAATGGTTAAATGAAATAAACAAAAACAATTTATAATTTGATGTAAATATCAAAAACAAGCAATTAAAGCTAATTACTTCTTTAATAAGGATTCGTCTGAATTTCTAAGATTACTTTGATTTCTGTCCGTTCTAGTTACATCGAGGCCATTTTGCGTTTCCGCTAAATTCCGAGTCTTTATTTTATTCAATTTAGAAATTGTACAATTTTATTACTGAAAAAGAGATTTAGACAGAATAAATAAATAAAAATTTGTTTATTTTTTGTACATTATTCTCTCGAATTGTTCTTAGATTGTTGTGTTACTATAACGAATTTGTGATAGAATTAAATTAAACAAGTTGTTTTCCGTTGCTCGAGGCATAGCAACTAAAACTGCGACCGAGAATTCCAAATATTCCTGAAAATTTAAAACCTGGTTGACAATAATTCTATAAATTCTGCCCAAGAAGAAACTTGCTGAAATGGCTTTTGCCACAAGAAGTCTTTAAATGTTAGAAACGTAGTCTTCAATATTCTAAAATGTCATGGAACACATTATTTTGCCGTATAAAAAATATGTCTTAATTGAGTCAAAATCAAATAAACAGGAATTGTTTACCTTTTATCGCAAGCAAACAGGCTCTAACAATGATGCAGTGATAAAATAATGTTTAATGTGGCAAAATATTACAAAACACAGTCTTCTTTGGTTTGTATTCCCTTTGTAGCTTCTGACCCTCTTGTGGTTTGGGTTGCCTACTCTAGAATGTTTCTTGTAAATGCCTCAATTCTGATAATTCTTTGTGAAAGAGAGGCATTTAATTAATTTTGTTTCTTCTTAGTTCTACTCATCTTGTTAATTATAAGCCCGTTTTACTTTCCCGTTATTAATTCGATTTTATTGCCTGTTATCTGTGCTTTCTGTTCTCTTCGTTGGAGAAGCTCGATTGGATCCTGTTTAGAATACAAAGTTATTTAGGAAAAAGCTAATAATAAATTAGTTGCATATCTCTTATTTATTGGAGATGTAAGAAACTTTCCGTAGCATATGGTCCTCAAAGTAGCATATAGTCTTGGTGATTGATCTTAATTTATCTGGATCATCTTAGGTGTAGGCCACAGTATTCTTCTCAAATATTTGCTGATCAATTTAAAGCAGAATTTACACGTTTTATTGGCTCGCAAGGTTCGTGATTATTTTAATTCAAGCTACTTCTGCTTGGGTTAAATCTTTTATAAAAAACACACTGGCATGTGGAACTTGAACATATTTTGCCATTTAACTCTCTACTACAACATTAAATCTTATTCTTATACTAGGTTAGATTCACATTAAAATTAATTTTGCAATATAAATGAGGTTAGGTTTTTTGCATGCCAGTCTTTTGCAATTTGCATGGTATCTTGTTAGAAAGATTCAGTAATTAGCAAACTTTTCCTTAATGAGTTATTTATGCTTGTAAATAACGATATATCGGTTTTTTCTGTAGTATATATGTTATTCCTTTCTAGAAGTTAAGTTTAACGTCTTTCTATAACATAAAAGCCATTTGGTTTAATGCTTCTTGACATTGTCTAAATTTATGACTTGGGAACGTTAATTTCTCTAGAATTCTTTTATAAAAATGTTTTCTTAATATCAAATTACAGATGTATTAGGGCTTGATATAGAATGAAATTACCTCTGAATTTACATTCTTCAGACTTCATTTTTGCAATTCAGAGAATTCTATACTCTTATCTTTTGATTTCATTACCCTTGAAACTATAAATCTGTCACTTTATCTAGCATAGACAAGATTTATATTTGCTATAATTGCTGAGTGCAACATCCAAATTTCTCATTTCTCGCTAAATCACACCCTTCTTGCATTATTTTATTGGTTGTTCGATACATTTAACGTTTATCAAAACGTTAAACATTTACCATACAAGGCGATCTCAATTTGTTTTAAAAGTGTAAAGTAGCTGTACTTAGCTAAATTTGATTTTGTTTTCAATTGTTAAATTTTGCGAGTATTACAATATATTGCAGTGGTCTGCGGTACAGAAAAGTGTAAAAATCTAAATAAAATAAAACCATTCTAAAAGTTACCATTCTACTTTTGAACATCTAAAAAATCTAAATCTGTTCGTTGTAAATAAAATTAGTTTCAACATTGGATTTTCTTATTCAAGAAATTTACTTAAAATTCAGATTTAAACATTAGAATAAAGCTAGTTACAAAACAATATCTTAAAGCTAAGTTTTCTAAGTAAATCATTAAAATTATAGTAATAATATTACTAAGGCAAGGTGAAAAGTCCTCAGCCTAGCACTGAAAAACTTTGTTTTACTGCTTAAGGAAAGCTTTTATTTTTTTACATATTCTCCATTTAATTCGATTATAATTAATTTTGTTCAACGTTTTTCCAATAAGAAGATTCCATCTCTGAAGTGGGATTCCGGGAGGTGTGCAAAATATTGGTCCACGGCTGCTATCACCTCGTCATTCGAGTAAAAACGTTTTCCAGCGACCAACTTTTTTAACTCTGTCAACAAATGGAAGTCAGAAGGTGCTAAATCTGGCGAATAAGGAGGGTGTTCCAACAATTCATACTTTAAATCTCTCAGTTCTTCCATTGCTAGAGCACTTTTGTGGGCTGGCGCATTGTCTCGGTGAAAAAAATTTTTTTCTTTAGTAATCCAGGCCGTTTTTCTCGAATTTCTGCATCTAGTAGCATAATATTCCCTGATTATTGTTTTACCCTACTCATAGCAATAAATAAGCAGGATTCCTTTTGCATGCCAAAAAACATTTGTCATGATCTTTCCAGCAAATGCAACCAACTTTTCTTTTTTGGTGCAGAACCACCAGCTTCTACTCGCTACTTTGATTGTGATTTTGTTTCTGGAGTAAAATGGTGGATCCAAGTCACATTCATAGTAACAAATTTTCTCATGAAGTTAGTAGAATATTTCTAAACCGATTCAAACATTTTCATTTTAATTCTTCGTGAAGGATGAATCTCGCTTACTTTTGAACGACGTCGTCTAGGACCAAAATGTGGACTTTTTCCACATTTTCTTCCGTGGTTGCAGTTTTAGGTCGACCTTTGCGTGGGTCATCTTTAAGTGAAGTTCGACCACGTTTAAATTCTACCGTCCATTTTTGAACTGTTGAAAATGCAGGCACAAACTCTTTATAAACATTTACCAACTTTAGATGAATTTCTGTTGGCGACAAACCATCTAGAACAAAGAACTTTATGACAGTACTATATTCAATTTTATTCATTTTGAAAAGCACTCGGAAGACATCATCTAGGAAACTGCTTGATAGATCAAGATCAAATTTGACATCCATTATTGTGACATGCCTATTAACATAACAAAAATAAAATTTTGTCGGTAACAGCGCTCTCTCGCTGGTAGGCCGAGAACTTTTCATCTTGCCCTCATATGTTTTTTAAATACCAAAAGTTGAAGTGATAAAAAGAAAATAAATTTCAACAGAAAATGAAATTGAAAAATGTTCACTAGGAGTCAAAATTATTGTACAAATACATTGCTACATTTTTAGTGACTTTTTAGCAATTTTTATAAATTTTAATTAATTTTGCAAATAGACCAAAACCCATGGCAAAATATTTGTTACACTATTGGCAAGTTTACTACTACTAGCTGGTTTTGAAGTCAAGCTCGCTTTGTAGGCATCCCTTTCTACTATTGTTTCTGTTTCTTTAGTTTTTTTATTTCTTAGGTTTATTTACAACTTACAGGATCCACATCCCAACCATTGAGTTAGACCTGGGTTTTTGTTTCCTAGCAGTGAGCCTCCAGCGGGAGTGGTACAATGGAATCATTAATAATTAAAAATTCCCTAGAAGAATAAAGTTACAAAGCAAAATATAATAAGTGTGTACCATATAAAAGAAAATTATTTGATAACTTATAAGAATCCCAACTCGATCTCTCTTTAAGAAAACATTATGGAAAAAATGGAAAATTTAGTTTGTTTATTTTCTTCGTACAGAAGAATTTTTTAAATTTCAACTTCGTTTATTAAAACGTATACGTACCATCTAAGTTAGAATATTTACATGTAATCCTGTAAATCAAATATTTATAACGGTTTACTTCGTTTCTTTAATTAATAATGATAAATTAGCTATTTTTCTTTTTTTTTGTAGATAGGAATTCTCTAGTTGAAAGAAAGTTCAATTAATGTTTAACAATTTATCTTACCTTATTATCGATAACAAATTACTTCATAAGGCTAGCCCGCATCTGAGGATGCTAAGGGTAGTGTGCGCTACGGATTTTTTCTTTGATCACACTTGTCCTTAGAGAAGCATTTAACAAAGTAGGTACTGCGAGTATGTAATTAGGCTTTAAGTCCGCTTAGTCCAGTTATGTCTAAGAATTAACCCTTGAATATACCCTTGTGTGCAATTCTAAATATTCTACCCTTGTGTCCATTTTCGTAAGCAACATTACGAATAAAGCCCTTAGATCTGTTTCTAGGGTTAAGTAAATTAAGTATTCAGCTCTTGTTTTGGACCTTGTCTTCCTTCGGGTGATAAGATTGTCCTCTGTAAATCTGTTTTTCCCGTTTAAGAGCTTATACAGGATTTTTCTTAGAAAAAAAAATCTGAAACTCTGACCACACTAAAAAGGCCTTCTAGTGTATGGGAATTTTAGTAACACAGCAACATCATCAGTAACCATGCGAAATAGACAACAATAAATACCCTTCGTATTGTTTACCTACTTTTTGTTTGGTTTCTTATGGGTTTACAAGTGGTAGGTGAAAGGTTCAGGGTGGAAAGCTGTTGTCACGGCTGTCAGTGACAGACGTCGTCGGAGTTAGTTAGGTTTCACCTGTAAAAAATTTCGTTAAAATTAAGCGTCTCTTTTGTGAGATGGGCGTTCCCTTAATAAAATACTGTTCCTGTTTAGTCGTAAAATAAAAATACATTAACAATTCCGTATAAATGACGTCACCTACAGTCCTAAAATTTAAAAAATTGATCGAACTAAAACTCATTTTTAACGGGTAATGTGTATAGAGAAAATAACTTGACAATAAAAATAAGGAACTGGCACTTTTCCGTTTTATAGGCTACTGAATCGAAAATGACATTACTTAAATAAATGATAGCGTCACGACAGTACGTCAGTAAGTATTCTTTGAAAACCTAAATTGTGAGACGAATGAAAAATAGCAATAACGTGCCGACAAATACCACCGAATATTCTCATTAAATTTTCATTAATATTCTTGCATTTTCTTAAAAATATCAAAATTATAGTCAATATCACATCGAAGTTTGCTTGACAATATCAACATATTCGAGGAAATTCTAATAATTTTCTTGATAAATAATGTGAAAATTTAAGAGGCATTTGTTTATTTTAGCTGAGGTCACGGTTGTTTTTCATTAAGAATTAATAACAATTTGCTCTAACATACAAATATGCTCGTATAAGATAAATAATCGTCGCCTCGTAATTAAACAGTAAAATTGAAGCATCGGTGGAAAAATTAAAACTTCGTATATAGGTTTCTGAATGATTTAAATAATCAACAGTGTATGTACCATCAGATGCTTCTTCGGAAAGTTTATTTTATTGGCACGCAGTAAAATATAAACAGGGTCTACAAGGCTGCAAATACTCGTGCTGGTACGACATAAAGAAAACATGCCGTAAATGTAATGAAATATCTTATATCTCACTTTACCAGAGTTTGGATGAACCTTGTTATTTGATGTTTACTTTCTTTTTCCTTTCTTATCTTTTTTATTATTATTAACGTAAATAACAATAATAATTTTAAATACCTTTTTATGAATCATAGCAAGATTTGTTTCCAACATGATTTTTTAATTAAAAAAGGAACATAATTTTCTTTTTTATTTTCTAAGTTGATATGTAAATAAAAGAAAGAAAAAGACAGAAAATAACAACTGCCTGTGTTTACCCATATTATTTATTTTTCCCTGGTTTACTCTACGTACAAAAAGATATGAAATCTGATAGTGTGCGTTGATTCATTTTTTTATAAGTGAGACAGATTTTTTAATAAAGAGGCCAATTGTAGTTCAATATTTACAAACAGATCTTGTACCTACCGGACAAACCCAAAGATACAAAAAACACAATCCAACGGTTATTTCTTGTTATTGCTAGAAGCGGGACTTGTACGCGCTAATATGATACGTGCACATCTCTTCAATATGTTTGGTTATGGAAAAATTCGATTTTGCTATATTTGCTGCGATTTTTGCTCATGGGCAAAATTGAGTAAAATTCTAAAAAATTAAAAAGTTTCAAAAGAGTTAATGAATGACAAAGAGGTATTTTATTTATATTTTGACTCCTGCTGTACATTTTTAAATTTTATTCTTTGGTAAAATTCAGTTTACTCTTATCACATAAATCTTGAAATTTCTAAAAAAAAGACTAAGAAATTATCTAATTTTATTTAAGAAACTATTTGTAAACGTAGGTTGCAGAAAATTTAATTAATCTTAGTTTAGAAATTTTAGTTTTGTGTTCAAGTAGATGTTAGTTTAATTTTCATGTAGGAGTAACTTTAGTGAAAGAAAGAGCGTTATACAGAATTAAATTTGGCTGTAGAATGAAGGAATTATAATGTTAAAAAAATTAAATTTCGGAGCATCTGCAAAGTAATTAGCTATTCTAGTAATTTTGAATAAAATAACTTTATACTATGCAATTGAAAACTTGAAGATTAAACTGAAAATAACTTTTGGATTAAGAAAAAGAATTTGTTAATGGAACAGATACAGTTAAGAAGGAAAAATTTTTGAATCATTTTTCCTGCAAAATTGCACCGTGTTAAAGCGTTAATTTATTATTTGAAATAATGTAATAAAATAAAGAAATAACTAATAGAAAATTAACATTCTGTATTAGAAAATCTAAATTAGCATTATTATGTACAGGAAATAAGATGATGTAACAATGTGTGATTCTGCATATACGTCGAATCTTAGAGATAACTTTACAAATTTTTTGTTATATTATTTTTATTTTATTATAAATTTGGTTTTGTAAAAGTAAATTATTTAGTTAGCAAATCAATTGTCGGACCAGCTACACCCCTGAAATGCTAAAAATCAAATTCAATATAACAAGCAAATTTACTTTTTATTTTTTTGGGCGTTCAACTTTTATTTAATAACTTTAAAATAATTTTTATTTACTTTTATTTTGCTCTCTTGAGTAACATACTATCGCAATATATTACGGTGAATTATGCTTTTTAATAAAAATAGCAACGCCAATATAAAAAGCACTGCTAATTCTTTCTCGGAAAGCTCTTTAGAGGTAAAAGCCCAAAATAACACAACGAATACATTTTATAACTTTACAATTTTCAGACATGCTATGACTTTTATAAATCCAGTTAAGTTAATTTTAAATCGATGTAGTTTTTGAATCTTCACGTCACCAAATTAACTTCATCAATTGGACATTTTACATAATTAAATATTTTTTTTTAATTTAACGTAAATTTAACTTTTAACATTTTTAAACATGCGAGACTATCACATAACAAATTTCAAGAATACTCTAGTATATACTATTAAGTACGAAAACGGTACTAAAATTTCTTACTACTTACACTTTTTTTTTTAATAAACCGTTAAACTTTTTTACAAGCTCTTATAATACCATAATATTTATTTCTAACATCAAATAATTGAATTAAATTAAAAACATAGCAGATGTACTATTTTTGTTAGTTTCTAAAACGCGAGGTGTCTTAAAACACACCTTTTTTTTCAAAATATGGTAGAATGTACACACACGGAGTTAACAATATACCCTAAAAAAATTACCATCTCGATTGCTAGAAATTCTTATTTAGTTGTGAAGATATTGCTGGTCAATCATTTTGACAAATTATGAAATTTCCCGCGCAATAGTAATTGCTAATTGTTTTTAAAAATATTCAGTTTTTGTATTTCTGTTTGTGTTTTCGGTTTGAGTTTGGTTTTGTTTGTTGTTATTTATTTATGTATTTTTAATTTTTTAATTTACCGTGTGTTACTGTTAGTTATTTTTGTTTTATTTTACTATTATACATAATATTACATACATAAACAATACATAATATTAAAAAGCTTAATACATTAAAAATAACAATAATAGGAGTCAGTGTCTTTTATATAAAAAGACACAAAAGATCAATACAAAATTAAATACGAACAAAAATTGCTAATAAATTATATAATGAATAAAAATGGTTAAATTTTATAGTGACGAAATAGTAAATTTAAATATTCAAATAATAATTCAGAAGGTAAAGTGTAAGCAGTTACAAATACTTTATCGTATAGTTCAATATCCATAAAAGTGAACAAGTAAGAATAATGGATTATCATGTATCACCACACTTTTGATAATCTTAGTTATAAGTGTTATTAATAAAAAATTTAATAATGAAAAATTAAATTTTCTGATATAAGAGGTTCAAGAAAATAAAAGAGAAACGAGCACTGAAAAAAGTTTTACACTACTTACCCCGAAGAATCCGGTGCGATACAGATCTAATCGTAGAGGTGGAACAGCTGTAATAATAACAGTTCACGAAAACAAAACTTTCAATAAAGTAATAATAGTTTCTAAAGAACAAGAAATACATTTATATGTTAAGCACACAAATTCGATCAATAAAAAAAATATTTAACTCGCAAAATTTCTAAATAGTATAAGGATAAAACAAAATTTGCTAAGTGCTAGGAATCGATAATTCTTCATAAAATTTGTTTGTAATTTAGAAATATTAGATTGTTATAAAGGTTGATCCCACATGTGAATTAGGCAGGTGTTGTCCTCATCTCACAGATGGACCGTAACGTACAATCCTGTAACAGATAGAAATATTCTTATAATATGTAGCTTCAGAATTTGGTAGCTTGCCATCAAAAGCAAGTGCGACGATCTTATATTCAAAACAAAACCCCGAGGAAGATATGTTGCAAAAGAGCCGGTTAATCTTCTTATTTCAAAGAAATTCACGGAAAGAACTTCCAAACAAATTTTAGTTTCGGTTTAAAAACAGCCTCCCCGAAAAAAGCTGATGACAAAAAAATGCCTGTTTTAAAAATCTAAAAGGGCTTGTATCTCTCAAAGGAACCGTCGGAAGAAAAATGTTATTAAACTTTTTCATCGTAGAATGTCACATTGCAGCGCTTTAATTATCGATTGGTTTACACCCCGTATATATAGAAAAATAGTAGTACGTAAAATATCAGTGTAATATACGCAAATCGGGTTAGTCACCTATTTCTATTCTGAACACTCTGTATATTCTAATAATGTTGAAATAGTGATAAGATAGCGATAGTAACGATTTTCTATCCAATAAAATAATACGACCTTTTTCGCCTACCTAAATGCTAAAAGCATCCTGTTTATGAAGGTATCAAGTATGTCGCTTTGTTTTAAATTTCAGTAAAATAAATCTTGCAGGAAGCAGACTATTTTAGTTTTAGCTTTGAGGGCTTATTATTTAGAAATATCAAGTTGCTCTGTGTCAGTTTACTGTTATACAAACATCTCAACAACTTTTGTAATCTTTCTATAAAGAATTTCAATTAGAAGTATTGCTATGAGAAATAACAAATGCCTACGCACTGTACGTATGATGAATTTGCCGTTTTACCATTGTTTTAGGTAGTTGGAGGAGATTTAAACTCAGTTGTTTTTGTTTTTACAAAGAAACTTGATATTCGAGTACAATAAAGTACAAAATAACTTACTAGGAACAAAATGTATTTTGCCTTTTAAGAGTAAAACAACGTGAAATTATAAACAAAGCGACATACAATCCTAAAAACAAAACGCTTTTAAATTTTAAACAAGCTAGAAAAAGTTGAATCGTTCCGTTAAAAAAAACTTTGTCGTGTTAATAAAAACACAATAAATAAATTCTAATCAATATTTTCTCTTTTGATAATTTAGTCATTAGTCGTTCTCATGGTTGTTAATTGCTTATACCATTTTAGGTTTTCTGCGCTTCCAATTTCTTTGCGCCTGAGATGTATTAACTTGAATTTACTATGTTATTAAACTTTGTAATTTATTGTAAAGTACCTACCATTTAAAGGCGAAAAATTCTCTAAATAATCCTTGCCGAGCCACCCAAAATAGAACAAGATTAAATTATAAATAAAAACTCATTAAAAAAACAATTACAGGCTAGTTAGTGTAAATAGGAATAGCTTTTAGGAAAATTAAAATGTAGTTATAATTTAAATTTTGTTGATTAACTTCGAGGTGGAAATTATTCTGCATTACTTTAATGGTTGCGGCTAATAAACATGATCTTAAATAACGTTTTGCTGACGTTACAAATTGAAAAATTAATTTTTCAAGGAAGTTCTAAACAGGCAAATCTGTACTGTTTTGTTGTCCTATATGTGTTTGGGCACTCTCAAGTAAAAATGAGCACACTGGCACTTGTTTTCGTAACACCCAACATGGTGCAACAGATTCCTACATTAACCAGTTTTCACAGTTAAAGCTTATTAAAATATTACAGTTCGTTTTTAATAACATAGAAACACAGAACCCTATTTACGGTTATTAGATAAATCAATAATTGGACGATTCAAATTTTACACCCTGTGTATAACATTCTGTTATTTTAGTGTTTTTGACATGTACAATGACAAAAAATGGTGTGTTAACAAAGTAAAAAACAACTACCTTTATCAAATCAGTGTGTAACATTTGTTTATTAAAAAAAAGGTATTCTTTGTCGCATTTTCAAAGCAGATTATATGAAGAGAGAATCCAACAACAAAAAGGAAAACAGAAATGTGGTCTGTAAGTTTCAAGTTATAAAAAAGACTAAATTAAAAAGTGGTTGTAGCTTGTACAACTAAAATAATAATAATAATAATAAATAAAGTTAGTTACATTTTATTGCAGTTACTGCAGATCCGCTTTGTAAATACGTTACTTATTCTTATTAGCTTAAATTAAATTTAAATAAAATATAAAATGCCGAGCTGTACGTCGAGAAACTTTAGGGCCCGGTAATATTTGTACTGCGATAGTTTCAGAAAAAGATTTTTTAAAAAAGGTTTCGTTTGAAGTTAGCTAAAAATAACAAAGAAAACATTGAAAAATTAGGTTGCGTGGATACGCAAGAACACAAAGAATAATATAAAACCTTAGATAAAAAATGCAAAGTTCAGAAAAGGCCGTAGCCGTGTAAGAATGGAAAATCGGCGTTCGACATGGATTTGGCTGATTTTCTTTCTTGGAGATTGCTATCTATGTAAGTTAAAACCTTGATAACTTTCAGTTTTTAAAAATCAATATCTTTCGAGAAAAAAATATTTTTAATCTCTGAACAAGTAACTATATAAATCGGCACAGCGAATTTTATTGCATTATGTAGGTATCAAAGACTTATTAGAGGTATTGTGATGTGAAAGACATTTTTTTATTATTTATTTTTTGAGATTTCTACTTGTGCTTGAGGAATAGCAATGCATTCAACAAACAATTGAAAAGTGTCGCTCTCGATGTATATGGAAAAAGAATTCCTCACAAAATCAGTTTGTAATTTCTCCAAGAAATGAAACAATTTCTTCGAGAGTTGCAACATTTTGTTTTCAATTTTTAATTTTTAACACCCAAAGAAATTATCGAAGACTTTAAAAAAACATTGGGCGAATCTGCTCCATCCGGTAGAATGGTTTATAACTAGTATAACGAGTTTAAATGTGATCGTTGCAGCATGGGAGATAAGCAGCGTTCTGCTCGTCCAAATGAAGCAGTTACTGAAGAAAAAATTGAAAAAGTGCAGGGTATTGTATTGAAAGATCAAATATTGAAAATCAGTGAAGTAGCTGACATGGCAAACATTTCATATGCTAGTGTTCATCGCATATTGCACGAACAGTTAGGCATGAAGAAACCTTCTGCGAGATGGGTGTCGCGTTTGCTAACTGTTGACCAGAAGCAAACTCGTGTTGATATTCCAAAGCATTGTTTGGACATGTATAAACGCAATACAAGTGAGTTTCTTAGTAGCTTAATAACAGTTGATGAAACATGGCTGCATCACTATACGCCAGAAACCGTAGAACAATCAAAACAAAGAAGGCAAGAACCGTAGCATCATCTGGAAAAGTCCTAGCGACTATTTTTGGGACGCGAAAAAAATAATATTAATCGACTATCTTCAGAAGGGAAAAACAATAACTGGGAAACATTTTGCATCGCTTTTAGACCGTTTAGATGCTAAAATTAAAAAGAAATGCCAAAATCTAGTAAAGCAGAAAGTACTCTATCATCAAAATAACGCTCCAGTGCACACATCAGGAACTGTCTCGTCAAAATTTCATCAATTATGCTATGAATTGCTGTCTGTCCCGTGCACCTTATTTGCCACATTTAGCTTGGTGTATTCTCTCTTTCCAAAATTAAAAACTCATCTTGCTGAAAAAAGATTTACAACGGATTCTGAAGTTGTAGCAGAAACTGAAGCTTTTTTTGAAGGCAAAGACAAACCATTTTAAATTGAACGCATTAACCTATATGAGTACCGTTGGAGTAAATGTATCAAGTTAAAAGGAGACTATGTTGATAAATAAACAAAAGTTTTGATAAAAAGTTTGGTTTTAATAGTTCAAAGCAATTGATACTTAAAAGGAAATACGAAGACATTCAAAGACACATAAGGTCCAAAATGAGACATGCAAAAATGAATGGCTAAAAAGGAATGTGAGGAACTTGAACAACTAGACATAAGAAGCTAAAGGAAGTTACAGGATCATACAGGAACAGAACACTGGAGTAGTCTAACGACATAAATTAGATCATTATCAGGACTAAAGAAAAACTAGGCATATGGGAAAACTACATAAAGAACTTTTTCACGATGAAAGACCCATTAAAGAAATGATCAATACGATAATGAAGAGGCATTTCCAATTACAAGACATAAAATAGAAAGTTGTTCAAAAATAAACATCTAGGAATGCAAAGCGTAACCATAACAAACTCCGTTTTGTTTCTGAATTCGAGCAACAGTTTTAAAAAAAACTTCAAATTTCGGCGGCCATTTTAATCATGTTCCCTAGGTGACATCAAAAAACTAAAAGTACACGTGTCTCTTAGTTTTTGATGTTTGATGATTTTTGACCATGTTTCTGAAGAGATATCAAAAAACGAAGACACAACAAAGTCAAAATCTCAAAATTTAAAAAAATGCGGACAGACAGACAGACAGGCAGACAGACAGACAGACAGAATTCGAAAATTCAGTAACGACTCCTATCGGAGCTCGTTGATAAAGCGATAGGTCCGGATGAACTACCGGTAAAACTAATCAAACTACTGGACGAAAGAAATGTGAGAGCACTACACTTAATATTTAACAGAATATACCAAACAGGTCAGTATCCTTCTACATGGTTGGTATCAACATTTATCCCATTGCCCAAAAAAATTACACAAGAAGGTGCGAAGAACATCGACTAATCAGTTTAATGAGCTCAGCTTACAAGTATTTCTAAAAATTATACAACAAAGAATACATAGAAAATGCGAAACTTTTAGAGGAAATCTGCATTTTGAATTTAGGCAAGGGATCGAAACAAGAGAAGCAATGACCACAACACAGGTAATGGTACAGAACTGCTGTGATGAAAGAAAGGGACGTACGATGCATTGAGAATCTTTACTGGCAAACAACCCAAGTAAGAATAGGCAACGAGGAAACAAAAGCCGTACAAATCCGCAAAGGGTAAGACGAAAATATGTTTTGTCTGCTATTTCGGAAAGTATATTTCAAGAAGCTCTCGAAGACTGTGAGAAGGGAGTTAAGATCAATAGAGTTTGGACCGACAACATACACTATGCCGGCGACATCGCCCTAATCGCAGATAATTTAGAAAACCTCAATCTGCTCCTCAACAAAGTAGGCGAATGCGGTTAACGAAATGGGTCTAGATATCAACACCCGAAAAATCAAATTCATGATCATTTCTAGAGAGCTTCACAGATTCAGGGACGCTAGCATTTGCTTTGACCATGCTCGTGTAGAAAGGGTTCAAAGGTCCAAATATTTCAGAACCGGGCCCAGTGAGGACTGGATATCAAATACGGAAATAAAATACTGTTACGTTTTGACAAAAACGTGTTTTTATTTTTACTTAATTTATTACAATTTATTTCCAGTATTTATTTACACTAAATTATTTATTTATTTATGTACAGAAGAATTTATTTGTCACTAATTAACATTTATTTCGTTCGTAACTACTAGCTGATTGACTGCAAAACTGCCTTCGGCTCGATCAACGCAGCCTGATATTCGTTTCCGCGTGGTTCTTGATGAGCCCAGAAAGTTCGAGTTCTTTCTCGAACATTCGACGTTGGAAAGTCTCGATAGTTCGAGATTTCTCCGGCACATTCGAGCAGCTTGTTCGAGACTGTTCGGGACTTTTTCTAGAATATTCGTTGGGTGGTGCGTTACACTGCCCCCTTCTTAACACTGTCTCGTCTCGTGACAGTGCCAAAAATGATGTTGCACGGATTTCGCTGCTTGTTCCGGCCATGGCTTCTGGATCATGGCGGTACTTGCATGCCGAACCCCTAGCACACCTCGAGTTTTTGAAAAAGATGCAATCCACTGTTTTCTGACACTTCTGGGAGGATGTTGCGGGATTATAACTGCAAACCAGTACTTCCACACCGGCGTCCTGAAATATTACTTCCAACATATTACGCACGGTACGCCAATTCAGCTGATCTAAACCACACCCAATTTTCGGCATAGCTAATTTCTTCACCCCGTGCGCTTGGAGCTGTATCTTCAAGTCGTGAAGAGTCTTCCACAAAGCCTCATACTGCGTCTTTTCACATGAACGAGGTTTCGTGACCAGATAATAAAGAAATCGTCCCTGGTTTTGTAGATAGCAGGTCTTGCCTATCTCAGGGTGTTGTAAAAATATTTCTCTCGTGCGACCAAACTTGAACTTGAAGTCGACAGCTATACCTCGGCACATCTTCAAGTTTTTCGCCACGCAGTGGGCTAGGGAGTATTCTTCCGGAACTTCAAACAGGTTTCTTTGTTGCTCATGAACAACACCAAAACGAACTTTTTTACCATTTGAGTAAAATGTCATAAAGGCTGTGAACGGGGACCTTCGATCTTCAATCGTTACAACATCTGCGCGTTGTATTTCGGCTGCTGGATTTTCCGTATCTACTTCATTTCCGCCTGCATACGGGGCCAACCGGTTGGTGTGCACAACCATCATTTTTCCCTTTGGTGGTTTTCTGATACGGTATATCAGGTCATTTATTCGTTTAATGACCTTATATGGCTCTTCCCATGCTCTTTGCAGGTTTGAAGACAAGCTTCTTCGTCTTTGAGGATGATAGAGCCAAACTAGATCTCCAGGTTGATACCCTTCTGCTTGGGCTTTAATGTCGTATCGCTCTTTCATCTTGTCACTGGCCATTCGAATAGTACGACGAACATTTTCATGAATGGAGTTTAACTTCTTACGAAGGTTATCAACGTAATCATCACCGACCACGTCATTTTCACTGGGTTTGAAACCAAACTGTAGATCACATGGTAACCGACTTTCGCGCCCGAACAACACCGCAGCTGGGGTTTGGCCAGTTGTTTCTTGTACAGGGACACCACCTTCGACAAGTACTTCCTCATCGTTCTATTCATTCTTTCCACCATTCCATCCGACTGCGAGTGCAACGGTGTGGTTCTCGTTTTTCTGATACCCAATGATTGGCACAACTTATGAAATAGTGCCGACTCGAAGTTCCTGTCCTGGTCGGAATGCAATTCCAGTGGAACACCAAAACGGCTAAAGAGTTCTTTTACCAGAACGTCAGCAACCGTAGCCGCTTCTTGGTTTGGTAGAGCGTATGCCTCTGTCCATTTACTAAAATAATTCATGGCCTCCAAAATATATTTATTTCCTGCATCCGTCTCTGGGAATGGACCCGCAATGTCTATGGCGATTCTTTCAAATGGACTACCGACGTTATACTGTCGCATCGGGGCCTTCTTCCTACCAAGTGGCCCATTACCGGTTGCACAAACTTCGCACCGTCTGCACCATTCCCTGACGCCTTCCTTGCAGTTCATCCAATAAAACCGTTCCCGAATCTTCGTCAGTGTTTTCTTAACTCCCAGAGGGCCTCCCGATGGCTTATCATGCAACGGTCGCAACACTTCAGGAACCCTGTTCTTGGGAACCACTAACTGCATTTTTATTTCGGCTCTTTCTTCGTTTTCTAACACTCTCTTTCGGAGACCATTTTTAACCTTCAGTGAGTCCCATTGGTCCCAGTACGCTTTCACAATCGAGCCGTATCGGGCTAGTTTTTCCCACGACGGTCTACGATCCACTGTCTTCCAGTCCAACACCAATTGTAAGTCAGGATCGCTTTCCTGGTCTTTATGAATTTTCGCGGATTTCCAATGGTCATCAACAACTGTGGTACGTCGTACTTGATGTTCACCATGCTTAGTTTCGATTCGCGAGCAGTGTTTGCAATCGTCGGGGCATGGACTTCTAAATAAAGCGTCAGCGTTGCGGTGGCTACGCCCAGCTCGATGTTCGGTTTCGAAATCATATTGTTGGACCCTTTCGAGCCATCTTGCTACTTGACCTTCAGGATTTTTAAACTTCAGCAGCCATGGGAGTGCAGAATGATCGGTTCTCAATAGGAAGTTTCGGCCATAGAGGTACTTATGAAAATGCTCGATGGCCTTGACGACTGCAAGCAATTCTCTACGGGTCACACAGTAATTACGCTCCGGCATGGACAGAACCTTGCTAAAATAACCCATGACCTTCTCTGGCCCCTCTTGAACTTGGGACAGGACGGCGCCTATTCAGAAAATGCTAGCATCCGTGTCCAGCACAAATCGCTCGTTCGGTCTGGGATAGCTTAAGATCGGAGCTGTCATTAAAGTTCGTTTAAGAGCGTTAAAGGCTCGTTCGCAATCGGCGTCCCATTGAAAATCTCTGTCTTCCTCTGTCAACCTTGTCAAAGGTTTCGCAATATCTGCAAACCCACGAACGAATCGCCGGTAGTAAGTACACAAAACCAGGAAACTTCGAAGCTCGTGTTTATCTTTTAGGTGGGGCGATTCTTGAACCGCACGAATCTTATCAGGATCAGCTGCTACTCCGTTTTCGGATACCAAGTGTCCAAGATATTTGACCTCTTTCTGGAACAGATTGCACTTCTTCGGACTCAACCTCAGATTTGCTCCACGTAATCTCAGAAACACATCTTCCAAGTTCTTCACGTGTTCCTCAAACGTTCGACCAATCACAATAATATCGTCGAGGTAAACTAAACAGGTCTTCCAAGACAAACCTCTCAGGATCAACTCCATTAATCGTTCAAACGTTGCTGGAGCGTTACACAGGCCAAATGGCATAACTGTAAACTGCCATAGACCAGAACCAATAGTAAAGGCAGTCTTCTCTCGATGTTGTGGTTCCATTCCAACCTGCCAATACCCACTCTTTATTTCCAGGGTGTAAAACCACTTGGAACCAGACAGGGTGTCCAAAGTGTCATCGATTCTGGGTAACGGATAACTGTCTTTCTTGGTGACACTATTTAATTGCCTATAGTCGACACAAAATCGTGTACTACCATCTTTCTTCTTTACCAACACGACGGGTGATGCCCAAGGACTGTTTGAAGGTTTGATGGCACCTTGGCTAGCCATATCTTCGATAATCTTTTCGGCTTCTTCTTGTTTCGCCCATGGTAACCTCCTTGGACGTTGTCGTATCGGTTGGACATCTCTCGTATTGATCTTATGGGTCACCACACTGGTTTTACCTGCCAGTCCTTTATGAGGTGCAAATACATCTTTGTAACGACTAATTAACTCTTGCACCCTAGTCTTTTAGCTTGGAGTTAAATTTTTACAAGAAGGTGTGATCATTGCTTCTACGTTTACCGAGCTTCCGGAAGACGAAAGAACTCCACCAGTCTTAGTGCACCGTACTAAAGAGGACACCGGTACACAAGAACTGATTTTGGTGCTTTTCTTCAATGACATTGGAAAATTGTTAACATTCATCAATCGAATAGGCGTTAGTTCTTTCACATTCATTAACACTTTCCCAATCAGGATACCTCTTCCAATGTTTTTGTTGGTATAATCCGGTTCTAAGGCACCCATACAACCTACCCGGAGATTTTCATCCATTCGGGCCATAAGAACCTTTTCACTTCGCGCCGGCAGGGTAACGTCATCGATAAGCATTACTCGAAGCAACTCGTCGTTTTTTTGGTGCATAGGGACTTCTTCGTTATCTACTCGAAGGATTCCATTCTTCATATCTAATGTAAACCCAAACTTTTTTAACAAATCCATTCCCAGGATAACTTCGTCAGCTATATCCGCTACCAACACCCGATGCGTGCAACTCTTGAAACCAATTCCCATTTCCACCATCAGTTTCCCAAGAACATCGATATGCTCATCCGTAGCGGTCTTCAACCGAACTCTTAATGGCTGTAATTCTCTATCTTCAACAATATCAGGACGGATTATTGTCCTTGTTGCTCCCGTGTCGATCAATAACGAACATGTCTTTCCAAAAATACTGCTATCGATGTAAAAGCTGTCTGGTTGATACCGCAACGAAGCCACTTGGAGGGTAGTTTCCGGGACATGACTTAAGGAGGTCGTTGTTCGCCCTTTTACATTGACCCACACTAGTTTCTCTTGATCACCACTCTTAGTGCAACTACTTCTAAGATGACCCTGCTCACCGCATTTCCAGCACTGTAGTCTTACTTTCTTCGATCGCTGTTCTTCCAACATCTGTTTCATTATTCGTTTAATTTTTTCACCCGTATCTTCTGCCTCTGCACTTCGCACACGGACTTGACCATGAGATGTTCTCTTGGCTGCTTCAAACTCAAGCGCGTGCGCCAAAGCACTTTCTAATTTGACATGACACGCGTGTCTCAAAGCCTGTTGGGTTTCAGAATCTCGAACAGCGTCGATAAAGGTTTGGACAGCCAGCTGCTCAAGAAAGATCTGCGGAGCCTCTGGATATGCTAGCGTAATTAAACGCTCTATGTCTGCTTGGAGTTCTTGTAAACTCTCTCCAGGTTTCTGCATTTTACTTTTCAGTTGCGCGTAGTATACTTGCTGGAGGTGTTTATCTCCATAACGCATATCTAATCGTGATGCTAACTCTTTGAAATTTTTTCACAAGTGGTACGGAACCGTACGTATTACATCCAGAGCATCCTCACGTAAAGCCATTATCGGAGATGCTGCATTTTCTTTTTCACTCCACTTGTTATTAATAGCAGCCGCTTCGAACTGTATTAAATAAGCGGACCAGGCTATCTTTTCATCGAAAATTGGAGGCCGAACATGATTTTTCGGCGTACCATTGCTTCCCATAACCGCCAAGGGTTGTTCGTGGTTTACCCGTTCCTCAGGTGGTAATTGTATATCTTCCGGCACCTCGCTGCGAGCCTGTATACTTTCTTCCACGACTTGACCCATAGTAAACAGCAAATTTTTGTTGTAATTCGTCATATTTTTGATATAATCCATCAACTTTCTCTTTCATTGTATTCATTTCTTCTTTAATTTCTGTTTGCACGTTATTTATATGACTTTTTATATTTTCGATATTTGAATTCATTTTTACCATATTCGAATTGATTTCTTCTTTAAGTTCACTATGCACGTTATTTATTTCACTTTTTATATTGTTCGTATTTGAATTTTTGTTTAATTTCTTGTAACATCTTGGTTAATTCCAAATCCGTTTTAGCTGAGGCAGATCTTGTGGTAGGCATTCACAAATTATTTTTGTTTTAAATTTTTAAATTTCTTACCTGACACCAATTGTTACGTTTTGACAAAAACGTGATTTAATTTTTAATATTTATTTTTACTTAGTTTATTACAATTTATTTCCAGTATTTATTTACACTAAATTATTTATTTATTTATGTACAGAATAATTTATTTGTCACTAATTAACATTTATTTCGTTCGTAACTACTAGCTGATTGACTGCAAAACTGCCTTCGGCTCGATCAACGCAGCCTGATATTCGTTTCCGCGTGGTTCTTGATGAGCCCAGAAAGTTCGAGTTCTTTCTCGAACATTCGACGGTGGAAAACTCTGGATAGTTCGAGATTTCTCCGGCACTTTCGACCAGCTTGTTCGAGACTGTTCGGGACTTTTTCTAGAATATTCGAGGGGTGACGCGTTACAATACAGAATTGAAAATGCACGTAGCACTTACTTAAAGTTTTGTAAAGTTTTTACTTATACCGACTTCGATCTTAATCTTAGATTGCGATCTTTATGGAGTGGTTGGACATTAAAAATTAACAATACCAACAAAGAAGCTTTCGAGATGTGGCTGTACCGAAGAATCCTTAAAATACCATGTACTTCAAGGGTATGAAATGAAGAAATGCTAAGAAGAGTCAAGAGGGAACGTGAACTTTTTATGACAATAAAAAAACGAAAAACAGCATATCTCGGGCACATTATGAGAAGCCCCAAATATCAGTTCCTAGAACTGATCATAGAAGGAAAGAGCAGGGGTGGCAAAAAAAGAATCAACAGAAAGATGTCCTGGCTCCGGAATATAAGACAGTGGACAGGACTGCAAAGTGTACAGTCATTAATTCACACAGCTAGAGATAGAGACAAGATGGAAACTGGTCACAAACATCCAGTAGTGGATATGCACATCAAGAAGAATAAAACTTGTTGATATTAAATATCCCACTGCATAAAACTAACTTGTAGGGTATTTTATTAATACAGAAATTTAAATATTAATAAATCTTGACAAAACAAGCACTAAATGAGTAAGAATCTTGATATTTTAATGTTTAATGCCATTTAGGCTTATTTTGTTATAAGACATGCACTAATTATCAAAAGCTTAAATTTCAGGTTTTTAACTTTTGTCAAATATTAGTAATGCCATACTCACTATTCTACTTATGAAAAGTTTATTTCCTGTTATGTTTACTAACTTGGAAGAGGCAATCTTTACTTGGGTTTAGGTCATAACTCCAGAACGTTTTGATGGCTTTGAAATTCTAAAAGCTGCTGATCTTGCAATTCCTGTTTTCCTGGCTTCATTTTCTTTGTTTCTGCAGACATGTCAGCATCTTGGAAGGGTTTGTCATTCTAACGAACTTGAAATTTCCCAATGGCCATACAAACTGCAAGAAATACTCCTCTCATTCAGCTGACACGGAGCCAATTTGTGGAAGATGTAGCTCAATCAGATGACCCCAGATGGCTTTGCTTGGGTGTAAAGGCACTGCTGCTAGATGGGCAATATGATCATTTGTCAGAAATACACGATCTATCATGTTGTGGTTATAGTCTCTGTTCTGTCAGTTCCAAAGTCCTTTGATTGTGTGCTAGAAGATGGGAAACAGCCCGATGGGTTGCAGTTTGTGTCTTGGGCAAGGGGCACATTTCTGCTATCTCACTTGCGACAATATATTTCGCTTGTTGGTACAGCAAGCAAAAAAGAGAGAAGGTTAAGGCCCAAAAATATCGTAGCCTATAGCGGAGGCACGCTGCTTGCTGGAAGGCAAACTTCAAAAAAGCTCTTTGAGGGTTTTCCTTCTAGTTCAAGCAGAGTGCCGCCTCTTTGTGCGGTGAACAGTCTGCACGCCAACACGCAGCGAGTATCTTAATCCATGTACTTGTTTTGTAACGTTTCATTATTTTATGTTTTAATTTCTCATATTATCATTATCATTTAGTTGAAGTTGGTATTACCAAAATCTCCATATTTTTAAAGGTAGTGCTAAATCTAATATTTGATTTGAAGATTGGTTCGCAAAATTATTTACATAAATCATGAGCTGTTGTTTTGTTGCCTCATCTAAATTATTGTGTTTATCAACTGATTAGAAATTAAAGAGTATTAGAAGGTTGAACGTTTAAAGATCCTCAAATAAATATTTTATTGATGCTTGAATCTAAACAGAACCTGCACTTCCAAATCCCGCAGGTATCAAGGCCGTTTTTGGCCGTGTTTCTCAATTTTTGAGTAAACTTCAGGCTTGGCATCTTTTTATTACTAATACATTCCTACTTATATCAGTCTTCTGACACTCACGATTATAAGCACTATGGTAAGGCTTCTTTTAAAGCCGGTCAATTTATCTCTGTATTTATTGTATTAACAAATTAGTCGTCACAGTCACCAATGGTACTAATTACGTTGGAGTATTTACTTTCTGATAAACAGTTAAAAAAATTATAAGTTTTAATTTGTACTATTGCACTAATTACACATTGGAATCTGTTCCAACCCGTATTGCTTTATTTTTTGTTTCGTTTTGTCAGAGAAATTTAATGTGCTACTGGCGTTTTAGTGTTTTTAATGTTCGCTATCATCGAATCGGCTAGGATAGATGGAATTTACATGCCACATAATGTCGAGATGGCAAATGATCTTGGTGAATAATTTTGATCCATCTGGACATCTTGGATGATCTGGAGTCACTGAATAGGCCAATACATCTTTTAAAAACTGAACATACCTCGTCACCCAGCGCTTTATTACAATGCTAAATTCTTTTGTTATTAGAATAGGGAATATCAGCATAAAATTAAGTTAATTGTAGTATATAAATAGTGAGGCTAGTTTTGCATGATAGTATTGATTAACCGTCCTAAGCTAGGGTATCTATTACAGACTGAGGTTAAGGTTCAATTTAAATAATCACTACGGTGTTTTTGTTTTGAAAATCATTAAATATCATTACCTTTTAAGTTTCAAACTACTAGTTATAAGGGGCGTTTTTCATACATGTAAATTTAGAAGTTGTACGATATCCGATCAGGATAACGCATGACATCGTAGAGAACGTTCCATCATACGGTAATTCATCGATATTACATTCTCTACTATGCTATATAATAATCATGCTATAAAGAAAACGTGCTCAATGAAATTGGTTCATCTCAAAGCGGTCGTTACGTAATTAATAAAAGAAGACACACCGAGCCGTAGAGGGTCACTCTACCGTACTGCTTCTTTGCCTATTTGATATTTAATGAAAATTGCTTTAGGAAGATCAAACTTAGCTCCTTTGCCATATCCCAACGTTTATTGTCTTTAGTTAATCATAGTTTTTCTCCCCTAGCACTTCTTGTCTATCTGTCGTCAACTGGCTCGAGTGGCCTGGGTTGCCGCTTCGTCCAGATGTCAAGCCTAACGTCTCAGAAGTCGGCAACGAGACGTATCCACATGACGAAAGGCCCGTATAATTGCGCTGGACGAGGCGTTTAGCTTCTTTGCCAAAAGCCCCGTATCTTTAGAAGCCCCATGGCTCCCTTATTACTCTGGCGCGCTGACTAGATAAACAGTCTATGATAGGTTTGAGTTCTAAAAATTAATTTTAAGACAATTATCTTCTCCCTCTCCACATGTGCATCCTATTTCGTCCTCGTTCAATTTACCTATTTTAACTAAATAAGATCTAAAATTCCCATGTCCTGTTAGTAGCTGTACTACATCTTTATCTAATCTCCCAATTTTTCTCATTAATTCTATGTTTGGAATAAATTTAATCTACCTGTAGTTGCCTTTTTCCATCTATCGTTCCAAATTTCTTTTAAATTTTGTTTAATCCTACTTTTAACTAATGATCTAGGGGCAACATTAAATATTTTCCTAATTCCTATTTCTTCAGCTGCTTGCTTAGCTAACTCGTCTGCCTTTTCATTACGTATCACTCCTGTGTGTGCTTTTATCCATCTAAATTGAATTCTAACTTTATCTAACATTTTCCTATATATTTTGCATGTTTCCACCTGTAAATTAGTCGGTTGTCGCATTCCCCGTAACGCTAATAAAACTGATCTGCTATCACTATTTAAAGTACATTCCCTAAATGCGAAATTATTCTCCCTAATGTACTTTAATGCCTCTCTAATAGCTAGCAGTTCGATTTGAAAGATTGAACACCACGAAGCTAATTTGAATTTCCCATTTTTAATTTCCCTATCCTCGTTATATATAACATATGCCGCGCCTGCTCTACCCATCATCTAATCTAGGTCCGTCAGTATATATTTGTATGAAATCCCCCCTTTCCAAATTTCCAATAAAAATTGAAATTTACCTATATCTGCCGGATGTCCTAAGTCTCCTATATTTATTCTATTTTCTATTTCCCTTTCTTGCAATCCAAATTTTTCTAGAATTCCCTCTGACCTCTTCTTAAAAAATTCGTTTTTCTCTACTTCTGTTTTTAAAAATTTATCTATTGGCGTAATCTGACTAAGGACTAACACTGCTTCTGTAGATACTGTATTATATGCTGCCGCCGCTCTAACTGCCAAAATTCTTTGTGCGCTCAATAATTTTTGTTTTTGTTTTACTTTTAAATTCCCTGCCCATATTTCAGCAGCATAAGAAATTCCTGGCTGTATCGTCCCTTCGTATATCCTAGCTGCAGAATTACCCTTAAAGCCCCACGTTAATTTAGCTGCAGCTCCTAGTCTATTTGCTAATAATTTTCTTTTTTGCGTAATATATTCTATATGGCTATTCCAAGATAACCTATCATCTATTAAAACACCTAAATATTTAATACTATTTTTGCAACGAATTCTATCTTCACCCATTCGAAAAGTTGGTTTTTCCTGACCTAAACTTTTACCAAAAAATAAAGCCTCGGTTTTACTCGCGTTAAATTTTAATTTTTCATCTTTTGCCCATTGTAACAATTTACCTAACGCATCTGATCCTTTCTTTTTTAGCGTTTTAACCTGGGATGCCCTTACTATCACTAGTGTATCGTCCGCAAACGATATAATTTCGGAACCTTCTGGAAGTTCTACCCTAAATATACTTTCATACAATAGATTCCAGTAGATCGGTCCGGAGCACGAGCCTTGTGGGCAGCCCCTTTCTAATCTCCTGAACACTGTATTGGATGATAGTTCTACCTGAGCTATTCTATCGGTAAAAAAGCTTCTAATTAATTGTAATAAATTCTTTGGGCAATCCCTTCGCTCTAACTCTATAATAATCCTAGGCCACCAAGCATTATCAAATGCCCCTGTAATATCTAACGCGATTACTGCACAATAATCTCCCTGTAATTTTGCCATTTTAATAATTTCTAGTACTTTATTTATCGCATCAGTGGTGGTACGTCCTGATCTAAACCCGTACTGTCTATCATTGAACCCCCCTTGACTATTAACTAAATAAACTATTCGATCTGCAATTATCCTATCTAATGCTTTACCTATAAGTGGAAGCAAACTAATTGGTCTAAAACTGCTAGGATTCGAAATGTCATCTTTGCCTGGCTTCGGTATAAATTTAACGTTTTAATGCTTCCATATTTTCGGAAAGGTTCCTTGATTTAAACATAAATTGAATAATTTAACAAAAATTTTACTGTTAATTTGGAAGGCTTTCTGTACCGCGTCTGCTGTTATACCATCCCACCCTGGAGCTTTTTTCGGATTCATTCTATTAATAGCCCGTTTTATTTCGGTATAAGAAAAATCGCGTTCTAAAATTTCGTTTCTGAATTTGAAGTATTTAAACTATCTTCCATTCTTTACTTATTTAAATTGAGATAATTAGATCAAATATTAATTTTAACAATTTTAACCTATATATCTATTAATTTGATTAATAAGTTTCACCTCTAAATGTCGGATATAATAAATACTACCAATCTTTAAAAAAAATATATCAAATGTAACCTATAAATTTGAAATATCTAACAATTGTCAATGTTAACCTATAAATGTCAAAATATTTATATTGTTACCAACCTAAATTAATCAAATATAACCTATAAGTGTCAAATTAATTTATAATGTCAATGTCAAAGTTAATTAATTTTTAACCTACAAATAATTATAACATAAAAATGTCAAATTCTAAAAACAAAAGACAAAAACGTCAAATTAATTAAATGTCAAATTACACAAGCACTAAAAGCAAAAATATCGTTTTAAAACTCACGTGTAACGTCAAAACAACTTGCTAATATTGTTCTTCAATTAATTAAGCATAAACGAAACCGAATGAAACACTTTGAAAACTATTAATAACAGATATTTTTGCAATATAAAAAGATACCTTGTATGAACGTGCGGTTGCTATGACATGCAAAGGTAACTTTTTGTTTTCATACAGCCGAACAGTTTTTATACTGGCAAATTTCAATTTTCCAACCAAAATCCAATTTTACTGTACTGTTGCGTTTTGTTTGCTTGTTTGGCGTCTCCGGTTTTCAACGTGAGCTCACGCAAATCTGGCCGCTTGCGATGTAATTATACCTTTTGTTAGTCGCGTTTAGAAGGTGTTATTACTAAGACAACGGTTAACTAATATTACTTTATAACGCAAATAAATGAATTTGTAGATACAGTGGAATAAATTAATAAATAAGCTAAAACATTTAACCTTGAAGGACTTTCTATTTGATCATATGGTATAAAACGAGTATAATGTTTCGTATAATTCTCAATATACATTATACATATATATGCGTCCCCCTATAAAATAAAGTACAAACCGTCATTGCAAAACATAAAATTATATTGCAAAGCTAATGGCAGTTGATTGTAATCAATATGATTTGTATAAATAGAGAAGCATTCTTTCTAATGGTTTATTAATATTTAATAATACGCCTTTTGTGTAAAAGCTGAGCTTTAGTTATTATATGTGAAGCACTGGAGGTCACTACTTACATGCACGCAAATTAAAATTGTATGATATATAACACTACATAATAATAATAATAATAATAATAATAATTGAATTTAATGGAGAATCGTTTAGGTTAACTTAAAAAGAAAAAGAATTTCATAAAGAATTTGATCGAACGATAAATCTTTAATAATATTTAAATACCTAAATAAAAATTAATAATACGGTAAAGCAAAATTGCTCTGCGGGGATAAACTTCAATAAGGGAGTAATTTAGCTGTGTGCGGCATAATAAAAATGCATAAAGTCCAGCTATTTATTAAAACGGTATCGTGTACGTCGCGTCGCCGCTATGTGTTTTAACTATAACTTCACAGTTTCGAAACAAAAAAGCTATACATTTGTAATGACGAGATATTATAATTGGCGAGTAAATTACTTTGGGGAAATACAACAACTAGAGACTTGTTCAAAATGTTAATTAATACGCGTTCGCTTTTATTACGGTGCAGAAAACGCAAAAGCTGAAACACTCTTTCACCTTTAATCTTCGCTTCATTAAAAATTTGCATGCATTAAGATGTTAAAAATTCGGGGCTGCTTCTAAGGTAATCTCTATTATTCAAACGTCTGTTAACAAGATCTGTATTTTGTAAAGCTTGTTTATTTCAAATTTACATTCTAAATGAACACTTTTTATACTATTTTGAAAATGATCTCTTAGGATTTTATTTTGTTATTTCATTTTAGTTTTATATTCTTTCGACTTATCTAAAACGGAGAAGACGTCTGTAATAAATAAGGAAGCAGAGGAATACTTATAAAAGAGAATCTCATCTTAAGGAAAAGGTCTTGTTTCCTTTGAGTTTTTAAGCAGTAATTGCTCATTTTATTTTTAAGTTGACATATTGACTGTGCATCTACAAAAGTAGGCAGCCTTAAAGATAAAATTGTTTTTCGAGTAGCTAATGAACATCACCTTTACAGAAGTATAATCATGAACAAATACTTTAATTTAGAACCTTCATTTATGCGCTACACGGAAATTTAATTTGACAATTTTAATTAAGACACGTTTCTGTTTCTTTTATTAAGCTGGAAACAATATACTACGTATACATTCTGTAGTTAGAGGCATCTTTGCAGCAACACTTGTTTATATTTTCTTAGGTCTCTGAAGGAAATTTTAATTTTAAAATTATATCCGCACGAATTTAGAAGTTTTAGGAGTAATATAAGAGAAAGATGTATTTTATATATTATGAAGGCTAAAAGTCGTTTCTTCTGTGTTTATTTAGTGTTTAGGGTGTCGGCAGATTTAATTGAAATCGAAGGTGAACGCGGGAAGACGGCGGTGAATATTTACTTAAGGACTTTCATTCGAGAGTCGACTTTTCTACCACAGCTAAAAGGAATCGTAGGTAATTTGTTGCGAGTCCGGGAACATTAAAAATGCCGGAGTGTTGGAAACAGCGAGAGGAAGTCGTGTAATTTTAACGTGATGAATTTGGCCTAGTAGTATGGATTATAAGTTTTTATTGAGCCGTACTCTTTCTGGAAAAGCTAAGTCTCGGAGGAAAGTTTTTATGAGTATTCGCATGGTTAACGACTGTTAGCGAGGCCCAGTGGTGTACCCAGAGCCAGATGTTACATTCCTGCATTTTATTTACATTGGCTCGATAAAATGTTTTATTTCCCGACCTAACCTTTGCTAATCTCATTGTGACCTGTTCCCGTATCCTTAACACATAACGTTTGTCCATTTTCGAACATAAGGTTGTTTCACCAACGCTTCTATCGGCAATTCCACCTTTCCAGAACAAATGTAAATTGCCAAATTGCCAAGGCATTAGCTGCCTTGGTCCTTTGAACGTTCTATTAGGATCTAATTTTCTCTATATTGTCATACTCCCTTTAGTTTATATGAATTGCGGTATTTCTTAAAGAAAATCTTGCCATTTATGATGTAAGTCGGTAAGACTTCGGTTTTGCTTCTTTTTACCTTCCTAACACGTAATACTAATTTATTAATATATCATTCGTTTTAAAACTATGAGTGGTTGTAAAAACCATTTCTGGCAGTTTCTATAAACGGGAAAATTTCTAGGATAACCATGTTGGTAACAAGCTTCAACCTTAAATTATTTATTCTGGATACAATTAAGATTAAAACGCAATTAAAATCAAGATTGTCTATAATGTGAAAAGTGAAAATTAATTGACAAGATGGAGGTTAATTGTCATGTTATTATCGGGATGTAACGGCAAAATACAAAGAGAAAGGGCAAATAATGTAGTATTATTAAATAACAGGGGAAAATAAAATTAAAAACGAAATTTTTATTTAATTTCAGAATGTTTTTGTAACTTACAAGCACATTTTACTTACAAATAGTATTTAAAGGCTTATTTAAAAATTTAATTTTCTGTTTGTCTTTTAAAGTGAATGCTAATCATGCTTGAGAGTCATAAGTAATTAATCATGTAGATAAAATATCCGGTCTTGGAAAAGGCCGTACCACTACTTAATTAAAAAACAAAAGATATTGCACAGATTAATTGTTGAAAGTTAATGTACGACATTTGTACTGATTGATATGCCTAAAGCTCTCGAATTAATTAATATAAAATTACTCTGGAAAAAATTCTCTGCGTTGGTTCACTGAACACCTCACTGATATGCAAACAATTACTGGAAATATAACTATATAGCACATAGTAGTATATATATTTAAAATATGCGAAAGTGCATGTAAAATATGCGCAATAATTTTTCTAATAATTAAAATAAATTAAACAACTTATCGCTTTGCAGAAAACACCATCACCATCTAAAGAAATAAGAAAGTTTCGAGTAGAACCGGATTCACGTAAATATCTTGAAAGATATTAACGTAATTATTTCACGGATGAATAGTCATTGAATGGTTTAAAAAGTGTCTTGATTTTGCATCTCCGTCTCTTCATGACTAAGATAAAACAATGAGATAACGAAAAATACTCAAGTTCAAAAGTAAGCGGTTACAATCTCCTTAACTTAAACAAATATCAAATTAGTTACACAAACAAAATCCAAGGAAATTCTGAAGAAATTTAAATTTTATTAAAATCGGCAAATTAGTACTAGAATTTATCGTAAAACTGATACAAATTAAAATGAGAGAAATTTAAACAAATGGATGAATATAGATTTTTTATAAAATCTGAGCTTTAGTCAGAACAAGCAGGAGTTCCATAGAGCTCAATAACAGATCCACTTTTCAATATTCATCTCATATGTAATTAATGTTATACCAAACGATCCAAAATAAGGTCATTCTTAGTGGGCCGAGAGGCATTGTTAAAATTTGCGGAAAAAGTAAAACAAAACACACATTACGTTATGGAAACCGCTTTATTGCTTCTCAAAATATTCACCTTCAACATCTACACACTTTTGCATTCGATGAAACTAATCTTCAAAACACTTTCTCCACTCTGAACGAGGTACTTGAATGCTTCAACGGCCTCTTCAGGCGATGAAAAACACTCCCCACGCATTTTTTTTTGATTTTCACAAATAAAAAGAAGTCATTGGGTGATAAATTAGGCGAATATGGGTGATATTTTTACTTGTCAAAAAATTTCAAGTTCGCACTCGCGTTGTCATAATGAAGAATAATTCGTTGGTTTAAGTTGTTTCTTCTGGTTTCAGCGATAACTTCCGGCTAACAAATTGAAGTATGCCAGTCAGCATTAACTGTTCTTCGATTCCCTAATGCGACAGTTGCAACGTGATCCGTTTTTCCAAAGATAATCGTTTTCGAAACGCTTTGTGAATGCAGCATTCTTTCTGGTCTTGGTTCACTTTGAAATACCCACACAGTCGATTGCTGTTTAATCTCAGGCTCATACGAACTTATCCATGTTCTGTTTTCCTTGCACTAAATGACACGTGCCTGTTTTTGGCTTCTGTCAAATTGCGAGGGATTCAACGACTACAAAGCTTCCTTACATTCAAATGATCGTGCAGAATCGTATATGTATTTGTTTCGTCGCAATGCCTAATGATGTCTCTACCTCATTCTACGTCACTTGTCGATCTGCTTTAATCATTTCATGCACTTCGCGAACATCGTCACTAAACGTTGGTCTTCTACGCCTGAATTATACGAACCATTTGTAAACCATAATTTCGGATGGTGTTTCATCTCCAAATAACAAACTAAGTTTTTCCACACATTATTGTGGTGTTAACCCGTATGAAAATCATAAAGAATCAACGCTCTAAAATCACGATTTGATATTTCCATTTTTTTTACAAAATTACATTGTCAAATTCTGTTAAAATGAAACTGCTCGGTTTGAATTCAAACTGTTAACTGTATTATTGGTAACAAATGTCAAATTTTACGAAAGTGGCAATTGCAGAACGCTAGCAATACAGGAGTACCCGATTACGCAAATATTAGCAGTGCCCCTCGTATGTACAACCAAAGTTCACGTCTTTAATTTGTTTACAATGTGGTGACACTTTCTAAAAACCAGAAATACGCAAAACATTGACTTTTCGAAAATAAATATTCGAGCTAAAAGGGCCCCACTTATACCTGTTAATTCGTTGGATATGCTCGAATGTTTTGCACCTTAAAATTTTCGTAGAAAAAAGGTTTTGCCGTTTGTCAATTATTTTCTTTTAAACGTACTTCTTTAGAAATATCTTAAACACTTTTGTACATTATAAATAATTTTCGTAGAAGGTTTAAGAATTTTGTTTAGTGTCTAGTTCTTAGTGTAGATAACACATTATAAATTTTCCTAGAAAAATTTTGCTTTTGTCTAAATTCTTCTTAAACGGACCTACAGCAATAATATTTCCTTGAACACAATTTCTGTTAACAGTTTTTAAAAAATGATTTTCTTCGAAGACTCGAGAATTTTGTTCTTTGTTAATACACAGGTAGAGATGTATAAAAGCTTAGTTATTTACAGGGACGACGCAGTCACTCGCTAAGATTCATTGGATATTATTCCAGTTTGCATAAAATTTAACATAGTTCCTCGACAATTGTTAACCTGTTATAATCTTTAATAAATAACGTTTATTTTTACTATTTATTATTATTATCAAACGAAGCCGCATATTATTATAAAATCGACAGCACCTCAGAACATCTACAGGGTGATTTCGAAATAAAGGGTATCCTTTTAATAGGTGATAAGTGAGGCTAAAAGAAGACAAAAAATGAAAAAACGAAGTGGCTCTGTGAAAGTTGAAAATTTTGACAATTTTCCTAAATATTAAAAACTGAAGCCGTCTCTGGTTAGAAAAAGAAAAGTGTTTCGTGTATTGTCGCCTTAAAAAGTGAAAGTTAAGAAGATTTACGGTGTTTTTAAACCCTTGTAGTGCAAGAACGAAAATTTACCAGACATGCCTATTTTCTTGGAACTAATAGTGCAGCTGTAGTAGCACATTGAACAATAAATGCCATCATAAGCTACCCCCTGGACATTTTACAACTTTCCCTTCTTAAATCTGAAGTATGTTTAACATGCAGGGTTGTTGAAATTCGTTCAAACAGTAAAAAAATAATAACAAAATCTATGTTACGAACAATTAGACTCCAGTCTCACAAGCAACATTTTAATCCCTTATTATTATTTAGTCACATGAATAGGAAACATTTTAAATGGCAATGGATTACACATACTACTTGAATGAAACATGCGTATGGAAGGTACTACTATCACCTCTGTATTTAATTCAGTTTAATAAATTCAACCAATTTTTATTTATGTAGCATAATGCTTATTGAAGTTTTTGGTTCTTCGGAAGTTTACAGAAAAAAATCACCAACAGTAAAATTTTAATATTTTTCCGTTTGCAGATTAAAAAGTAAAAGTTCCTACTGGTTATTTATGGCATTGTAGAAACCAGATAAACTATTATACCCCTCACATAAATAGCAAGAACTACCTGCCAATGACAAGGACAGTCAGTCAACCCCTATCGATTTTTGCTTAAGTAAAAGTATGAGAGCAGGACCGAGTGTAAATACAGTGCGTACGACCGCGAACTGCTCGCAATTTATAAAGCAATAAAACACTTTAGACATGCAGTGGAAGGACACCAATTTAGTGTGTTTACCGATCATAAGCTGTTAACTTTTGCTTTCAAGCAGAAACTCGACAAATGTTCTCCACGGCAACTCCGACACCTTGAGTTTATTGGACAATTTTCCACGGACATACGCCACATCTCCGGTAAACAAAACAATGTCGTAGACACCCTTTCTCGTATTGAAGAAATAAAATCTTCAATCGACTATCAAGCACTGGCAGAATCATAGCAAACAGATGAAGAATTACGTCAACTTTTAAATCAACGTAAGAGTGTTTTACAGTTGAGATTAATTAACTTTCCTGATGCACATGTCACCTTGTATTGTGATATTTCAACTAAAAGTGCCAGGCCATTTATTACACATCCATTTCGACGCCGCATTTTCGATAGTACGCATAGTCTTTCAAATCCTGGAGCACGCGCCACTACTAAGCTCATTACTTCCAAGTTTGTATGGCCGTCCATAAACAAAGACTGCAAAGAATGGTGCAAACATTGCATACCCTGCCAGCGAGCTAAAGTAACCAGACATGTATCTACACCGCTAGGTACCTTTGACACACCTAGTGCGCGATTTCAACATATCCACATCGATTTAGTTGGCCCATTTCCAATTTCCAAGGGATATAAATATCTATTCACATGTGTCGATCGTTATACTCGTTGGCCGGAAGCATTTCCGTTAGAAGACATCACGGCTGAAACAATAGCTAGGACACTTCTTACCGGATGGATTGCACGATTTGGCGTACCTGTGCGCATAACAACCGACCAAGGTAGGCAGTTTGAATCTGCATTATTCAGGGAATTAAACTGTTTACTTGGTTCACGACATCTCCGAACCACGGCTTATCACCCATCTGCTAATGGATTAGTTGAACGATTACATCGTCAACTCAAGGCAGCTATCACGTGCCACCAGCACGATAGTTGGAGCGATATCCTACCGCTGATCTTACTGGGAATTCGTACCACCTACAAGGAGAAAACCTTCGCCTACCCGGAGAAGTCCTAAGAACAAGTAAGAATACTCCCATTTCAGATTTTGTTCTTCGCCTTAAAAAACACTTCAACAGCGTTAAACCAGTGCCCACAACAACACATGGACACAGATCCACTTTCATTTTCAAAGATCTGCAAACTACGTCCCATGTATTTGTCAGGCACGACGCAACGCGAAAACCCATGCAACCGACCTACGATGGTCCATTTGAAGTTCTTAGACGTCACGACAAATTCTTTGTACTTCGAATCAATGGTAAGGAATCCACGATATCACTCGATCGACTTAAACCCGCATACGTGTTACGCGATCACGATGATATCGGAACATCTCATTGTTTTCAATCAACGTCAAGAATCCAACAACCATCAGCCAGCGATCGCACTCATTCATCAGAGTGTGTAACCAGATCTGGACGAAAAGTGCAATTTCCTGATTACTTCAGACCACTCGCAACTAAAAACTAGAAATACGCAAAACATTGAGTTTTCGGAAATAAATATTCGAGGTAAAATGGTCCCACTTATACCTGTTAATTCGTTGGACATGCTCGAATGTTTTGCACCTTAAAAGTTTCTTAGAAAAAAGGTTTTGCCGTTTGTCAATTATTTTCTTTCAAACGTACTTCTTTAGAAATATCTTAAACACTTTTGTACATTATAAATAATTTTCGTAGAAGGTTTAAGAATTTTGTTTAGTGTCTAGTTCTTAGTGTAGATAACACATTATAAATTTTCCTAGAAGAATTTTGCTTTTTTCTAAATTCTTCTTAAACGGACCTACAGCAATAATATTTCCTGGAACAAAATTTCTGTTAACAGTTTTTAGAAAATGATTTTCATCGAAGACTCGAGAATTTTGTTCTTTGTTAAAACGCAGGTAGAGATGTATAAAAGCTTAGTTATTTACAGGGACGACACAGTCACTCGCTAAGATTCATTCGATATTATTCCAGTTTGCATAAAATTTAACATAGTTCCTCGACAATTGTTAACCTGTTATAATCTTTAATAAATAACGTTTATTTTTACTATTTATTATTATTATCAAACGAACTTGCATATTATTATATAAAAACGCCTGACCACACCACATCTTCAATAATTACGCTAAGTCAAACTATTATTAGTTTGGTAATTTTTTTTCTTATTTTTGTGATCTACAATTAAAAATGGTAAAAGGTATACAGAAGGTTCAAACGCATTCTTTGTTTTTAATTTTACTTAATTCCCTATTGGTTTCTGTAAAAATAATTTCGAAACATTTGTTTTAGAAAAATACCTTCGTTTTCAACAGTTTCTTGTTGGGATTATAAGAATGACCAGCCCCAGTACAAAATTTTTAAATTCCTTTTCAGTGTTAAATAACTGACGCTACTGATATTGATTATTCCTAATGTAAAATTGAGATTCGAAACGGATAAGAGCAAGGGTGGGTAAACTAAGCTTCATGCGGACCTCAACAAAAAAGATAAACAAATAACATTGGTTTTGTAGCTGTAAGTGAAAGTCGATTGGAAAAGCTAGAAAAAATGATGTAAAACATTAAAGAAAAACCCAAGTTTGTTGAAGAAATTGTATTTACAGGGTGTCTCGAAATTTGTGAGTTTTTTTTATTGGCCTATTGGAAGTAAGAATATAATGTTAAGAATGCAATTTGAGCGTTGGTTTAAAACTCATCTCTGTATGAAGACTAAGAAACTCTACATATATCTGATAATACCATTGTCCTATCAAAGACTGAATTACAACAAATAACAAAATAAACACTTAGAAACCAAAATAAACACTTAAAAACCAAAATATTATAGTAAAAATTCTTTATTTTCAACTAGTTTTCTGTATACAACTGACTTAACATATCTGAAGAGAACAAAATCTAGTAGCGTCATATCTGGATATCTCATCCAATCCAATCTACTTTTCTGAAAAATGCTGATTAAGACAGTTGCGTATACCAGCAAAATTAGATCATATAGTATGTTTGCTAGATTGTCTTCCAAAAAATTGAAAAAGTCTTGGCCATCTGAACGATTGTTTAAAAATACAGTACCTATGAAACGGATTCCTGTAATTCCAGTCCATACGTTTAAAGCAAACCGTTGTTGATGGGTAGTCTCATGAATAACTGGGGATTTTCAGCAGCATCTCTGGAGAAAAATTCCTCGTCTTGCCAATTTCAAAATCTCATTCTTAGTGTGAAGTTTCAATTTCCTTTACAGAAATGCTTTGTATCTTTTCCAACCAAATCAAGAATTGTTTCTTTTACAGCTGGAAACCTTACCTGTCTGAGTCGACTTATTATTATTAATTCTTGTGTTCGGAATTATTATACGCCTTTTTCTAAGTCCGTGTTCTGCATAATACGTAACATTTTGTTGGGGGGCTCGCCTAAAATCCAATTTCTATCCTTATGGGATGACGTCATTGTCTTGTAACTTAACGTAGGATTTAGATTAGAAACAAATTGGTAATCCTGAAAGTAACTAAAATACGTAAGGGCTTTGCCGCCTCGATGTTCACGCAGTTTTGTTCTCTATTTCTGTTGTTTAACTAGAGACAAAACTTGCGACGCCCAACATGTCAACATATACTTCACGGGAAAGGCTTTTCTAGACTATCAATTTGATAAATATCAAAGCATTACAATCTCTGCAAAACCTTTGCAAAAAACCAAGATTTTAGTGCGTTGTTGCTAAAATCTCTATTACTAGAATTCCTACTAGTGTTACAAAAATAAAGAAACACCTGCAATTTTAAAATTATTTATCTGGGTTCTTTGTAAACACTCTATAGATCAAAAGGTTTAAAGTAGATCTCGATACTCAAAACCTTTGAGACTTCGAGAAATCACTACTGCGAGATTTTTTGCCTTACATGAATCCTTTGTTTTTCTTGGATTATGCAGGTAAAAGCATTACTGTTTAGTTATTAAAAAACCTCTAAATATCAAAGTTTAATTGAAACTAAATCTATATATTATTAGTTGGTACTAATTTGGTTGCCAGTTACGTAAAGAGATATACTTCTAAAATGCTTCAAAAGTACGTTCAGCACATAGCTTTAGTATTTCCCTACCGGTGTGCTACAACAGAGTTGCTAGGTGTATTGTGAAGGTAGCTGACAGTACCGAGTTATTTAATGTGTGATCAGTAAACCGCTTTCAAGCACAGACAGTATTTTTTTGTCGTAATTCCATTTGAACCATGGAAGCTCTGATCAATAATGAGAAAGTCAAAATTAATGCATATTCTTGGATCGTCTTGGCAATAAATATCTGAACTTTATTTCCAATAAAAAGATGAAACATCTTTTCTAGGTATTAAGAAACAGATTACCTGCTTGCTTCACCATGTTCTCTGAATATTGAACGAGCAATCAAAACCAAAAGCGGTGAAATATCTTCAGTCAACGCTTTAGTGTGTTTTGGAAAATTGTAGTTCTAACGTAGAATTCGAGATGTGCTACTACCATAGATCCGGAAACACCGATTTAGACTTCAGAAAGATTTGAGATAAAATCTTGAACTCTTTCTTAAAATGTTGGTTACAGTGAAATAACTCTCAACTTCTAAATTATATTGAAGTTGAAGCTTTCAATGTTTATACAAGGTGTCCCGTTTATCGTTCTACATTTGATTGTTCCTGAACTATTAAAGATATCAAGATGAAATTCAAAATTCTTTCTCATTCGACGTTTTCGTTTAAGTCTTTACCGAATGTTCTAAATATGTGCTCTATATGGAAAAACTGAAGCAAATACCTGACTGTTTTCTTCAACATGAAAAAAGCAACGGTATGAAAATTAGAAGATGAAAATAGGCAATGATCTTGATATATACCCATAAAAACCTTTGCAGAGATATCGAAAATGCACTGAGGTGTATCAGCAATTAGTTTCTTTCTGTTAGGATATATCATGATCCTGTATTCAAAAAAACTTGAAAATTGCGTTTTTCAAGAATATCTGTGATGAATCTTACAATTATTAATTGCCCTATACAGGTTGTTGATAATGCATATGCAGGCATATATTAGCAGTGACATTTTAGTGTTTACCTGCTTATTTCTACTTTGATTTATCAAAAGGCTTTAAAGGCTGTTAGTGTCTGTTACAGTTCACTATGATTGGTAGAGTTTACTAAAGACAGTGTTAGGAAATTTCAGTAATTAGCGAACTTTTCCTTAATAATGTTATTTATGCTTGTAAATAACGATATATCGTTTTATTATTTTCAATCATTTCTTTTGTAAATATGTTGTTCCCTTTTAGAAATTAGGTTTAACGTCTTTCTATAACATAAAAACCTCTTGGTTTAATGCCCCTTGACATTGTCTAAATTTATGGCTTGGGAACGTTAAAGTTCTCTAAAATCCTTTTATAAAAATTTTTTCTTAATATTAAATTAGAGATGTATTAGGGCTTGATATAGAATGAAATTACCTCTGAATTTATATTCTTCAGACTTTACTTTTACGATTCAGAGAATTTTATACTTTTATCGTTTGGTTTTATTACCCTTAAAACTATAAATCTGTCACCTCGTCTAGCATAGACAGGATTTATATTTGCTATAATTGCCGAGTGCAACGTCTAAATTTCTCGCTAAATCTCACCCTTCTTGCATAATTTTATTTGTTGTCCGATCACCCTATATGTTGATCAACCAAGTATCTATTAGTTTCACCCTCTTGGGGGGGGTTGGAAGTTACCTTTTTCGCTTCAGCACTCAAGAGAGTTTATCTACCGCTATCGAAGCAGAAGCACGCGTCTTTCGTGCCTTCTCTTGTGAAATTTTGGAACATAGAAATAATTTCGCGAACTACCGAAAAATAGTCAAGTGTTGGACTAATTTCTTGCTAAAGCGAAGTTAATACCTGAGTGAAAATATTGCGAATAAATTCTGTCTTCGTTAAAAAATTTATAAACATTTGCCCAGGATATTCCTAATGCGTCTTTATCGTACCGTACTTGAAACATCGTCGCCAGCAGGCGGAAATTACCAAATAATTTCACAACGAATTCTCAAAACTACCGTACCATTATTTATCTTATAATATCTTAATATTCTTATTGAACTTTCTACGAGATTTGTACTGCTTCGCTCTGTATGTTCATATCTGGTGCAGTTCTTTATTTGTTTATTGATGTTTATTTATGTGTTTATATAAGTCGTCCAACAGCGTGACCTAGACTGCTATAACCTGTTTTTATATTTTCTTTTCTACAGTATGCCAATACATATGTATTAACTTATTTCGATCTTTTATTGGGTTATGAGCATACTTATTAAGCGTTACAGGAATCAGTTGTCCCGGAATCCAGTGGCGTCGGCATTCTCATACGATTCATTATCTTAAGTTATTCTATTTCATTTATTTGTGTATCATTCGAACCTGTGTTTCGACCCTGGATAACATCTCGCCTACTGACCTAGATACGAAGATCAGCTGTGGGGACTTCTATTCGAAATTAGGTCACCGACATTATACTACAGCTGGCGCCCTCTCAATATCGAAACCCCTAAGATTACCGTATTATTATCATCGTTTATCGCTTGCTCTAAGCTCTCTTAACTCACGACCCGTCTTCGACTGCATATCGATGTTATATATGATTACACTACCGATGGGTTACTAATTCCAGTTTTTCCTGTAACAGTACCTACGGGATGCAATCTTTTAGACGTGACAATGAACACCATGGAGAATCCCAGATCTCTTTTCAGGTTACATTAATAAAGTATTGAAATAATGTTCTTTTAAAATCAAATCTACACTGTGTTCCGTTCACGTTCTGAACGACAAGGGAATTACTTAACGTGTATACAGAGTGGTGCAAAAGTGTAGTGTAATAGAGTTGCTTTATTTATGCCATACGAAGAATCCAAAACCAACTTTTGTTTTTTCTTAACATACTTGTTTCAACTGAAATAAAAATTACAGTGTAACGAAACATTAAAGGTATAACATAAAGAAAATCATAATCACAAGGTTCTGAATAATATAAGTTTACTAAATCAGTAGAATAACAATTTTACAATAATTTAAAAAATGTTTTTTCAACACCCTCTATAGCATTTTTACGAGAATCTATAGATAGATGGACAATTAAAAAAACTAAATAAAATCTAACGCTGCTATTGTTGTTTGATTAAAATACTTATCGATTTACTAAAATTACTGAAACGTACTACGGTGTCTCAAGTATTACCCTATTTGAATTTCTACTTTCAAATGCAGTCTTTATATTAAAACGCAGAAGAGCTCAGATATTAAAATTTAGATTATATACGAATCTTATAAGGTGAAGAAATTCTTTGAACGAATGGGTTAAACTCTATTCATATAAAACTGAGAGAAATATAGGTAAATCAGCAAAACCTGATATTGTTACAATGCTTTCCGTTTAGCCCGAAGCATAATGAAGTATTTCATTGGAATTACCCTATATATCTTATAAAACGATTCCCTGATTTTTAGGTTATAGATAAACGAGTAAATTAAATGCTTTTGTTTCATTGTCAAAAACAACAGGTGTCTTGATGGTTTTGTACATAATTAGTTGGGATTAGGGTAATTTGGAATAATAGCAAAATTGTTATTTCAACAGGTACATAATATTGATTAGTTTATAATCCTGCGGGTTTGAATGGAAAACTATCTTAAAATAAAATTCAAGCCTTTCACACATACACCACGTCAAAACGACGCGTAATTTTCATGTTTCATGCAAACTCTCGTATTTACAAATGTCAGTCGGCGTAAAATATTTTTTTGGAAATTTGTTTTGGGATATGTGCCAAGCAATTATAATTTAACGGAAATGTTATAGCAATACACAAACATAATTAATATTTCAAGATGTAGAATAACATGTCAGTATAATACAATATAAAATTTGACCGAGAGAAAACTGGAGAATTTAGATCTAACCTGTTTACATTAATTTTCCTTGTAAAACGTTATGAGTTCATGTACAGAAACTAGTTTTATGTATATAGCTATATTTAGAACTTGCAGGTTAATTAAACCTCGTATGAATAAAAAATTTATTCTTTTATTGATTTTCTGATGGCATGCAATAAAGCAACTGCACCTGGTATTATGTATACTTATTAATAAATTGTTAATTCCGAGTCCGACACTTCATGCTAGAGCTTTTATCAGGAAAAGCTTAATGGAATATTTTATACCTGCTTAAATTTATAGCCTTCTTCATTTATTTATAAATTAACCATCGAGAAAAAAAGAGAAAAGGGTATTCATACAGACACATAGAAAATAAAAGGTTTTCATGTAAACTTCTGCATATTCATATATTTTCTGCTTTATCCCTGAACTTGTTTCCATCAAAACTCTTTAGAGTCTGAATAATTTAAGGAAATAACGCTTTTGCTAACGGCTAGAAAAGTCTTTTTGTAAATTTATGCAGACCTCTTGTACTTGATTCTTTAAAAATAATCTTGTTGAGTTTGAAGATTATTTTTAAGTCTTTCATAGAAATAATGATAGTATTCAGATATAAAATAACAAAAACCACTGGGACGGATTGATTTAGAAACTGTCAGTTTGCACTTGTAGCCAAAGTGTAACTTCTGAAGCATATACTAAATAACCAACTAAAATTAATAGAACGCTTATTAAGATGTTAGGCGGTTTTTGTTTGAATATTAGTGATCAATAAACTGAATATCGATGACTAAAATTATGCAAAACTAAATGCAACAAAAACAAATTCATTTTGTAAAACTAGAACACTGTGACAGAAGATACAGTCGAAAGCGGTTTAAAGGATCAAATTCATAATTAAAAGCTGAAACCTAGTTGGCACAATCATTTCTTGACTACTTTTCTACTTTTATCCATAAAATCCTGTTTGTTGCCTTATTTTTCCAGTCCTGTATACCCATGTTTTACAAGTCTTCTTTTACAATGGCTTTCTGCTTAGCGCAATTTTTGTCATTCCATCTTTTGCTAATCTTCCTACATGTGCCAACCATATGATTCTTTATGCCTTTATGGGTGTTGTTATTTTAGGTTCAGTATAGAGAACTTCGAGCTCATTGCTTGCTCTTCTCCTCGAACCATTCTTTGTATTAACTCTGTCATATATTGTTCTTAACATTTTCCTCTCGCGTCGTTCCATTCTTTCTTCATGTAATTTCCTTAATACCCACGTCTATGCATATGTGACTGCGACTCGTATCACTGCCCTACAGATCCGTTCTTTAGTTTTCCTTGAAACAAAATTGGATCCCATTAGTAGCCTCAGCATTCCCGAGTATCGGCTTCCTTTTGCTATTCTTGTTTTTATCTCCTGGTCTTCCTTTCCATTTTCGTGTAATTCATGTTAGCTCGTTCTTCTTTTTTGCTATTATTGTTAAATCATCGGCAAAAGCTAAGCATTGATGTTTTGTTTCGCTCGTCTTAACCTTGCTCTTCCTGATTATTCTTTCTAAAACTAAGTTAAAAAGTACTGTCAATAGCGGCTCAGCTTGTCTAAGGCCTTGTTCTACTTCGAATTCATTTGATTTGTGCTTTTTCAAACTACTTCGTCCTTTGTTTTTTGGTATTTCCAGTTCCTCTGATTGCTTGGCACATTTGTCTTCTGTCAATTCGGTCATATGCCTGTTTGAAGTCCACAAACAATACATACAAGATGTTTTCATATTCGTAGCAGCTTGTTTGTATATTCTTCAGGACGAAGGTTTAGTCTATTACCGATCGGTTATATCTAAATCCTGCCTTTTACGTTTCGGAATATTCGTTTAGTCTGCTCCTTAAACACTGTGCAAATTTTTTATAGAACGTTTCCAATAAGGAATTCCTCTATAGCTTCCGTATTGCAATTTATCTTTTTTCTTGTAAATATATGGACCATAAGCTCTTCAGGCATTCGCTCTTCTTCCCAGATTCTTTTGATAATCTCATATATTCGTTCATGTTATTAATTTTTACCTGCTTTTGGCATTTCTGTTGTTATTTCAGTTGATCCAGTTCACTCAATTGATTCTTTTCCCTCTAGTTCTTCTTTTGTCGGTGGATCTATTTCTAGCTTGCTTCTTTCTTTGCCTTGTATTAAGTTCTGTCGTTTCTCTCCCCCTTGATTTAGTAGTTCTTTGAAATAGTTTCTCCATCTTTCCATGATTTTTCCTACCTTAAATTATATGCCTCTTTGGTTTTTAATGTACGTACAGTGACTCTGACTCTTTTTTGCTTCCTGATAAATCGAGCTTATTTATTTTCTTCAAAATTTCTCTTCGATCTCCATTAATTTGCTTTCATTGTATTTTCTTCTCTTTTTTCTATATACTTTCTTCGGGTGTTTGAGGTTAACATATTTTGTCTGGCCTTTCTTATTAATTCTCTCATTTTCTCGCAGTGTTTGTCATACCAGCACTTGTCTTATAATTTCTTACTTATGACAGCTATAACCGCTTTGTTTGCGCTTATTATTGCTGGTTTAGTAGTTTCCCATACCTCTTATATCCTTTTGTCACGTACCGTTATAGTCAGCGCTTCACTTATTTTCTGTTTTTGTTCTTGCTGCAGCAAGCTTGAATTATACTGTCTATTTTGCTTGTTGGTTATTTTTTGTTCTCTTTTTCTATTCCAAACATTTTGCATACTATCTTTATCAAAAGTGACTCGAGTTGCATTCCACCCCTCTCATGCTCTTTATTCTTATAATATAATCCATATCTTTTCTTTCTGTTAATACATGATCAATCTGATTGACTGTCTTCTTGTCTAGAGACACTCATACATCTTGGTGTATTTCTTTTCGTCGTATTTGTGTACTCCTTATGACTATTTATCTCTCCATGGCAAAACTTATTGCCTTTCTTCATTCGTTTCATTATGCTTGGTATATTTTCCTGTTGCCGCAGTATATCTTTGCATTATAGTCTCCACTTGTCCTTCTCTTTCTCTTCTGCATCTTCTATGAGGGTGTGTACATTTATTATACTAATATTTCTTTGTTGTCCTTTTAATCTTATAGAACATAATCTGTCAGATATTGGATTAAATGCCACCACTTGCATCTTTAATTTTTTCTGTAGCATAAATCCTGTTCCTAGCATTCTTACATCTCCACCGTTTTTGAAAAAAGTTATGTTTTCTATTTCTACAATTTCGGCTTCTAGCTTGGTTTCTTGTATTGTCACAATATCCCTCTTACGTTCCAAGTGCCCATATTTATCTTTTGTAAATTCTTCCCATTTTCCTGTCTCATTGCGCTTTTTGTTGTCTGGTCCGTTTGCTCTAACGTGTCGGTTCTCATTTTTTTTAGGTTTGCCTTTTATATTCTGTTTCTTCAAATCTATTTGAATTTTTGCTCCATGTCCATTTTTGCTCATTTATTGTCAGTTTTTGGAAACTTATTTGGACATTCTTTCTCTTTTCTTTTACTTTCTTGGCCTTTTTTTGTATTTCTCTTTCTGTTGGACTGATATCATTTTTAATATGGATTACGTTTTGGGATTTAGAAAAGTGTCTTAATTACAGAGGTGTACGCTATATAGTGATGTACGTTGAGAGAGGTTTCACTGTAGTAACCTTGAATTGTTTTGTGTTGCAAAAATGAACAATTAGCTTGATGTAAAATAAATATCTAGATATTTTGTCAACAATACGTCCGATTTCCCTTAGTGAAAGTTTACCGATTCCAGCTTCATCAAGGAATTACGAGAATGAGTTTGATGTTGACGAGAAAATTCTCTATCCCAAGAGTATCTTCTTTATTCTCCCAAAGAAGTTGTAGACAAACCACATTTGATTGAACAGGCCGAACTTAATGATTTTGGGCGTGGTTTGAACTTGTCTAAACAACATGCTGAGTTATTAGGGTCAGGGTTACAGGAGTACAATTCACCGGTTAAAATAACGAAGATTACTGTATTCAGAAAACACAACAAAGAGCTGCCTTCATTCTTTACGTTACCAACAACTTATGTTTGGGTAGAGCCCGATAGTCTCATAAAAAAGGTTAAGCTTTTATTCTATTAGTAAACGCAGTTTTGTTATGAAAGAAACATACTAAAACTTTAACTGCGATCAACTACCATGCTTACAAATGGCAGATATGTGGATATAGTTTTTCTTTGTGTTTATGGGGTAGCAGAGCAACCGAAAGGCATTACGAAGCAAGAGTTGAGCTTGTCTCGGGTAAATCTAATGTCAGAAACTTGCCTTTAGTTGAGCCAAAGAAAGTCTTGCTACCACCGCACCATTGCATATCGTTTGTGAAGACTTTAGATAAAGAAGGCAATGCAAAATTTTCTCGAGTATGACCAAGCTTAAAGAAGGATCTCGAGTCAGAAAAATACTCAAAGTGAGTGACGTCAAATTGAGGCTTGGAAGTCTTTTAGAAATGTCGCTATACAAGTTTTGGGAAACAGGAAGGCAGAAAGTATAAGGAACTTGTTGAAAAATTACTCGAAGATTATGGGCTGAAGAACTTTTTACACTTCCATTTAAATCTTTTCTCAGAAAATTTTGGTGCCGTTAGCAATGAGCAAGGCGAGAGGTTCCATCAAGATATTTTGACAATGAAACAGCATTATCGCGAAAGATGGGAGCCTGCTCTGATGGAAAACTACTGTTGGTTCCTTATGAGAAAAAGTAGCACATAACATAAAAGGAAATTCAAATTCAGAATGTTGCGATATAATAAACTACCCAACACAATAGTAGTCTCAAAAGTTTCTTTCTGATTTGTTGACTAGTAGAATTAAATTGCTAACTTTAAAGGTTTTCCATGTATCTTTACGTCCAGCCAAAAAGTGCATTTTTTTGTAACAACTCCTTAACGACTTGTATTACAGCAAGAAATTTAATTATGTGTGCACTATTCATCAGAATCCTCGATTGAACTAAATCTGAAAAAACTGATTCTGTTCCTAATCTAGTCTAGTTTAATATAGGTATTAGAGAGTATTTTTATTAAATGTGACTGTTCTTTGAGAAAATACCAAAAATGGTCTGAAGCCTCTAACATTTTTGCAGGAAACTGTTACATTTACAAAAATCTTCTCTTTATTGAGTGATTGAATGAATAGAAGCCCAGATACTCTTTCAGACAAAAAGGTTCTGGAGATCAAAACTATTTTACATTTTGAGACAAAAGCAGTTTCTTTAAATTGAGATAGGCTCATTTGAAGGTCTTGTTGTGGGTAAGGGATTGTAATAATGACACGGGACCTACGGTGCATAAAAGCAGCTAGTGTCTCTAGCAACGTTTGACACGAGTATATGTTACGCCCTAAATTAATTAATATATAGACATAAGCAACGCAACCTTACCTTTTTGTAAATAAATAAGAAAGGAAAAACTTATCTCGAGGTAAAAAATGTTAAACTTCTCTCAACATGCATGATGAATTTAGGAGAAATCTTATATTTTGGCGTTTAAGAGAATTTGACGAATCCATCATGGCACTTTTCTGTTATCAAATAGAGTGAAACCTTATTTTCTGAAGTTGTAATCTTTGTATGAGATTTAGAATTCTGTTGAGTGTATATTTGCCGAACTATACGTGAAAGGATAGGCCGACCTAGACCACCTTTTAATGAATTGTAGGTAGTCCATACAGCTAGAGAGAGTGTTGAAACACTCTATATATACAAATTCAGTAAAAATCTAACCGTGGCTTGCATACAACAAATTTATCAGGTAGAGCATTTTCAAGATAATACAATTTTGTAGCTGCTATTAAAATTCTTTTGTTAAATGCATAGTTATTTTATTAAAATCAGTGAAGCTAGATATTAAATCTTCAAATACTTCAGGAAACTTGCCTACTTAGAGTTCTGCAATCCTCTCATTAATATTGTTTTCAAATTAATTATACTGCAATAAATACAGAATAGCTTTTTATAAGTGGCTAATTATAGAAGATAATTTAAAAATCCAAAGAATAGTTATTGAGATAAAGCAGAGTAGCATGTACAACAAAATAATAACTTCAAAAGAAAAACATGAAAACGTAAGGACACTTACAAAAGTATTGTACTTATTATCAAAGTAATTTCTCCATGCTGAAAACACAAAGTAAACTTTTTTTCTTATTTAGCTTTTTAGACCAATTAAAGTCAGCTATTTGATTGTTGCAACTACACAATTCTACGGAAAATTTCTATAAAAAAACAAAAATTTTATGTTAAATAATGGAATGTACTTATTAAATTTACAAATACATCTACTTAATTTAGTCAAAATTCCCATCTTATTAAATAAATTTACGGAAGCTTTGTTTCAAACAGGTAAAAGGAATAAATTAAGAAGAATGAAAGATGATATCATTTTAATAAAAATGAAAATACAAATAAAAAATGTTTATTCATGCAAAACGGTAAACAGAATAAAATAAAATATCATCTCTAATTAATTAGGATATGAGAATAAAAGCAGACAAAGGTTAGTAAATCATTCTTGAAAATGTAATTAATTATAATTATTTATTATTTAATTAAGAGAAAAATGGTAATATACAATTATAAAATTTAATATTAAAGTTAATATTTTATTTGCCACAAATTAATGAGAATTTAATAAATATTACCATAATTAATTGAATTGTAAATAGAAATAATTATTAATTATTCATATATCTAAGTATGCTGTAGGGAGTAATAGAAGGTAATATCAATCACTATCGATAGTAGCGGTTGGTGACTTTTTATTAGGGAGGGGTAGCATAAAAATGGTTTTTATTTAATAATAAATCTGTATCTATCCTAATGAACTAAACACTAAAATTACAGGGTTTTTGATTTGAAAGTATTCCATTCTCCTCGAAATAGTTTACAAAGTCTCTTTTTCTTTAGATTTATCACTCTACTTAACATCCACGTCCAAGTTATTACAGTAGAAAAAAACTCTCAAAGACACGTTAAGTCGAATCTCGAGGAGTATAAAAAGGAAAATGTGGAATGAAAATTTTGTATGTGTAAATTAGTGTTTGGGGGTTAGCAGTACTCCCTGTGGATCACAGAGAGTATGGCGTCAAGGCGCTGAAGGCTTTAACCACGAGGCTATGCCACAACATGGTTATATACGTATATGTTTAACTCAGGATTGCGCGGCAACTAACAGATTACTACCCATCAGAAACAAAACCTAGCTTGGTTGCTTGGTATGATGTCTAATTTATTAGACGCATTAATTCAAAGTTTTGTATCAATAACAATAATATTTAAATAATTAAATACATACAACTTTTTTTTCTAAAATTCTAATTTGTTAAATAAAGTTTGTAAACAGTATATGAAAGATTCTTTTCTAAAGTTTTTAAATCAAACTTTACGAAGTTAATTTTGAAGTTTTTAAATGTAATTTTAAAAACTAAAAGTAAACTATTCCCACGTGATTAACAAGTTTTTTCTTTGATAATACAGTCCGCTCTTTTGTGACCTACTTTACTTTAAACTTAATTATAAATCCTTATTGGAAATACCCGTTTCAAGAAGAAGAGCTGCTTTCCTGATGGAAGAGAGCCATGGATGCGAATATAGTCCTTGCATTTTATTTCACTGTACTCCAGCTTGGCTGCAGCATTCATATTGCATCGGGCAGAAACATGTTTTGAAGTAAGTTGCACTATTAATAAGAAAAACACTGAGTTATTGGAAAAAGAGCGAGATCAAAGAAATAAAATACCGTTTTGAAGGTAAAGAAGCAGCAATAGTATATGGAATGGAACAAGAGCGTACGGAAACTGCAAAAGCAGTTTTCAGTTTGTGCTAAACAACAAGTTTACATAGAATAAGCAAATAAGCTTGTTGATAATCGAGTGTCATAAAGTTAGCCGTCAGGAAAACTTGGGAGAACATCAGCAACTGATATAGTTTACCAACTATAATTGTTAATCCCAAATCAATGTCTATTGGGATGGAACCTTATGAAGGTTCAAGTGGTTGGATCCAAGCGGAGGTGTGCTACGGGAAAAATGGAAATTAGACACCCAGAGTGGAAGCTTCCCTTATAACGCAAATTACAACTGCCACATGACTGGGTTAAAATTCTAGGGCGCCAGTGACAACAGTCGATAGTTTCTGGATAATACGGTCTCGCTACAAACCTAATACATTGACGTTCTGGTAAACTGAATAAACTCGATAATGCTTTCTTTACGTTAACTATATTTATTAATCTAAATAACTCATATAGACACCGAAAGCACAAGGTTCTGAACAGCGGTCTCAAAGATTGTCGACCTCCAAGTAGTTTACAACTTCAAGTTAAACACACAAGCAACAATATGTATATGTTTAACAAATATGTATATTAATCACACAACAAAAGAAAATGTACTATACAATTTGGTGGGTGAATCCCACTCACAAGCGATATATACAAACTAGTTTTATTTACACAAAAGAAAAATGTTCAAAAGAGACTGCTTATGGCAATATCGACAAATAAAATGCGTGCTACAATAAAGAAAAAGTAACAAGATTAAATATAATACAATCGATGAAAGATTAGCTACTAATAGACAAATTCTAAATATAACTCCAAGAAACTTATTGACATTTTCTAAACTAATACTGGTTAACCTTACGTCCTATCTCTAACTTTGATAAGCAAACGATTAATTTGTATTTAATGGAATTTATACAGCTGTAAAAATAAAACGGAGCGACGGCTAGAAATTGCTTTTCGACGCTTATCTAAACTCTTAAACCTATTCGCGTAGAGATTTATTATTATGAATTCTAATTCAACATCAATTTTAACAGCACAACGCATTTAATTTTTAAATAGATACACTCACTGGTAGATTTTAGCACAGCTGTAGGTACGGCGAAAGATACAACTTCTAGGTATAAAAGTACCAAAATATAATGCTGTTGCGTGAGACGGCAATCCGTGACTCGATTTTGAAGAGATCAGCGGTAAACGAATACGTAATAATATTATTTAGGATTCGTTGTGACTAGGGTATAATAAGCGAAGCGCTGCACTGAACAACCTACACCTCGAAGAATATTCTCACAGTAAAACACGGTAAATAGATAAATAGCTCACATTACGGAAAGCGAGACCGTATTGAGCAAATCGTCCCACACCTCAAACCAACATGGCATATGCTCACTGATTAAGGAAACTCTGATAAGAATTACACAGTGGAGCGTTTACAAGAGATGAAATCTCATCACTAAGTCGCACAGGCGCGAAAATCTCGGATTGGTAAATACAATAATTTCACATTTACTTGGTTACCCTAAAATATCATTTTTTGGGATAGAACAAGACATACATCACTTAGAAGTAAGAAATCTGTCTGAGTCTGACTAGCTAAAAGCAATATATGAAAGAAATACAAGCATATCGGAACTATACAATAGAGTATTTACCATTTAGAAATAAACGTTAAAGAAATAAATGGCAATAAAATAATCTTTACAAGGCAAATTCATTTATCTTGTTCAGAACGAAATTTATGATATCTGTATACCTAAAATTATAAGAATGAAACGTATTTATAGTAAAGCATTTCTCTCTAAAAATCTTATTTTAAGCTTAAAATACGATATTAAGAAATTATTACTGAAACGTCTAAACAACAAATTTATTTTACTGAAGACAAAGCGATATCCAGGATGCGTTCAACGAAATACTAATGTAATAAAGGACACAAAGCGGAATTTGTTAATGAGATAAGATTCGTAATCATTAATTGTTGGAGAGACCTAATTTTCCAAAATAACACAAGTGCTTGAACAAGGGCAATGGTTTTGGCCACGTGCAAAATTAGATTGCGTTAACTTTTGGAAGGCAGGTTTAGCTAAGAGAGATCGTCTAGCTATGGATAACTTCGAGGGAACTAAGGGTAGCGCCATGAAGGATCGATTACGCAGAATAACATTATGGTTTTCTTGTAGTATAATTAAGAGGGAATAGTTTAGGGGTAACGGCAAGAAGATGGGGATCAACACTGTCTAACTAGAATGGAACTGGGAAAGTGCTGCTTGGTGATGGTTTTGTTAAAACTACCTACCTCCAACTACCCTGATGCTCTCTTTCATTCTTTCCCAAACTTGACCGGCTGTCTTTGTTGAGGGCACACTCCAACTTGTCTTGGTAACAATTGATGAAAGGATTGTTGCAGACTATTTTTAGACTAATTTAAGCAACCTTTATTATTTGATTTTTGCTCAAATAAAATCCAAACTTACAGGTCTGCATTAGATTGTTGCACAAATGCTTTCCGATTGTACTCCGAATTACGTCCAAGAGTCGTACTTAGTCTAGCCTTAGCTTCTTTCTATAATACAGTTCACTTAACACGTGGATGCTGCGAAAATTATGTTCGTGTATGTTTTTAAAGTCGTGTATATATCGATCAAAAATATACTATTGTTACCCCAATGCAGCTCGAATATCAGCCGAATTTCCTACGTATTTCTTCCATTTGTCATTTGATTGTTGAAACCGTAAAAATAGACATGAAAAGTCTGATGTGTACAATAATTCCACAAAAAAAGTCTTATATTGTCTATTACGTATTATTTATAACCAAATGTGACTTTTGTTGTCCTTTCTAATATCCTGCGTGTGTGTCATATCCGCATATTTTCCGACAGCATTCTCACAAGCACATAAAACACGAACAAGTTTTATAGACAAACGTATTTCTAAATCTCAAATTAATACTTTAAGGGATTAATATTTTGAATGATTTATATCAAAGGGTATTTACATTTGAAGTCGTTTATAAACTACCTGTAATTCTAATGTGAAAGGGAACATAAACCCGTGAACTCTGACCAGCGTGGCCTTTCGTTATTGACTTAAAGCTTAATGAGACCCTTGTATTTGAAATTGTAACGGAAGCAAACAAAATTTACGATTAAGATCTACCTAAAACGCAAGCTAAATAGCGAAATTTCAATAAAACATGCGAATTTTTCTGCTTTGTTCGTGGAAATGTATTTTATACGAAAATTGCAAATTCTAAAAGGTTTTACGTAATTGACGTAATACTTAACAGATTCCAACTGTTAAGACATTTTAAATGATTGTATGCTACTGAAAAACGAAAGGAAAAAATGTCTTAAATTTGTGAAATGTCTATTTATGATAATTGAAAGAAAATCAAATAAACATAAAAAACGATTACTGATTAGTTTTTTTATATGGCAAAGAGACAAAATGATTTAACTTTATAAAGATGAACCGAAAGGTTTATAAACCGAATAATCGCCATGAGAGTACCCACGTTATAACCGTTAGAAATATTTACAATATCGCAGTATCACTATAGTTCGCTGTAGGACGCTATGGTGAAGTTGAAACCGTCGAACATGTGCTGGGTATTGAAAACAGATTTTAGTCTTACTTAATTCAGAAATAGGAAGAAACAACTGTCGAAATTATCATTTTTAAAACTGGCAATGAACAGAAACTGTACTGATATGACGTATCTATTGTTGCTGTAAGGACGAAAAGTAACTCAGCAACGTAGGAAGGCCAAAATGTAAATATGGATCTTTAATTTTCATTTCTTGGGTTACTTTCTTTGCCAATTGTCTAAACCAATCATTAATAAGACGCAAAAGGCTTTGAGAAGTTTCAAGTGTCTCCTACTTTTCTTTCTAAATAAACAATTCTTGGTGAAACCAGTTAAAGAGTTTTCCACAAGATACTATGTGGAAACTCAGTAAATGACTTAGACGTCGTCATTCTTTTTTATTGATAACGACGAAATCACCAATGTGGTCAAAGAGTCATAGAGGAAGTGATCCAACCAAAATAATTGATGACAGTTTGAATCTCCCGCGTTAAAATTTTAGCGATTTTTGCAGTTTAGAGTTAGCGGTTGTCATCAAACTACCATCAATCAGTTTGGATCACTTGGTAATTAAATTTTATAGTAAAATTATTTATTACAAGCTTTAAAGCTCTTTTTCTCTATTACAGTTTGTGAGTACTGCTGCAAGCAAATTCGACTCAAAACTCAAATTTGACTGGTTTAAGTTGATCTAACTTTTCGGGCTGGTAGCTCTTTCGGATTACTAAAGTTTGTCTTAGTTCACTTTTTATTCAAGAAGTTTTGAAATCTCTTCTTTAATATAAAACCAAGGTTTGTTTATAATAGTTTTAATAATTTTAAAACATTGATATTTATATTTTTGAATCGACAGTGATTTTTGTAACGATAAAACATTTTGGGCCGGCTAGTTGGTCTAGTTTTAGACCAAACTTGAATGGAGATTCGAATGATACACGTTACTTACTAAAACGGTTAAAATAGAAAAATAACGTTGTTAATCTAACAAAAACATATATCAGACATTTGCAGTCAAATACAGAAATTCTTGACTGGCATACATTGCAAGCTAGACTTACCATAAATTGAATTCAAAACTCAATAAAAGACTTCACCTATTACTTTAAGATGTCAAAGAATCGATATGGGCGCCAGGAACAAGTCAAGGTCATCATATTTGCTAGTGTCGCTCCGCACTAGAAAACACTGCTATGTAGCTCGTTTTGTAAACAATGAACACTTTATACTTGAGCTCTCTCCACTTAATCTTAGTGCTTTTACAAATCCACAACAGTGTGCTTAATTAGCTTACACTGCAAACTTACACAAAATGATCGACGTCATCAGTCACTCCAAGCCGTGTCGTATAATCTAAATTTTTACTCAAAAACAGAAGGAAACTGTTTAATCAACACGCTATACATTGGTCCAAGTACCTGGTTCACATTACCTGTACAATATTATATAAACACACATATAGATGAAAGATTAAAAAACAATACACAAATAAATTACAAAAACTATTTTCACTCTCGTTCATTTATTGAAAATAAAAAAAGTTTTTATAAAAAAGACAATAGATTTGCAAAACAAATCAAGATGTATATAAAAGCCAAAACATTAGATTTTCCACGATGTCGATAATACATTGCAAAAATGCAACGACAAAAGAAAAGGGCCTCTTAAATAAAAATTCTTAAAATATGTTACAAGATTTTGCTATGTGATATATATATATATATATATATATATATACACATGTTAAAAAGAAAAAAAACAAAAGAAGTCAAAGGCTTTCAATTAACAACAATGAAAACTTTAGTTTATTAAAATTATAGTTTATATAGGTAACAAACAGTTGATACCCAGTCTTGGCGGAAAACTTCTCCAGGTTTGGACTCGATGCAGGAGAATTCCTTCCTCAGTTTACTTGACTTAAACCGCTGGCCAAATGGTCAATGACCCTCACACAGTTTATTCACTCACAAAACGTTGTTCAAGTACAAGAATGCCGGTGCACAGTTTTGCACCCACTTTCACAAAACTATTAACAAATTTTCACTGCTGCCAGTCGAGCCTTAAGACGAAATAATTATCAAACGTCTATGTCTACCTAGGCGCAACCGTTCCAAAGTGAGTAAAACAAAGACGACGAAACAAACACCCCTGTCTTCATAATGGAACGAGATCACGCGGGAATCATGTTTCAACACAACACGCTCCCTTATAAGGTGAAACATAAATGTAAATGAACCTACATTAAAACAAACTCGGCTTGAAACAGCGGCAGCAGGCGCAATTCTACGAAATCTGCACAACTGAAATGCGATAAATGATTTTACAAAGAAACCACACGTGTGCTTTAGATAAGCATTATTTGGTATAAATTAACAAATAATTTCAATCAAACACTTAATAAGCAAAATAACTAAATATATCCACAGAATCATCAAAACGACATGAATTTTCAAAATAGCATTACAAATTCTCATGACATTATATTGCATTATTCAATACTGATGTTTTTTTGAGCAAAGTATTAATTGGAAATATGAATAGATATAAAAACCTGAAGCATTCTTCTTCTGAAGTTTAAAAGTTCTTAAAAATCAATTAAAACATTTTTATGGTACCTTTTTAAAGATACCCTTTACCTTTGGTTTAGGGTAAAGGCTTAGATAACTCTTCGGTAAGGGCTTGAAAGAACTTAAAATGTTTGGTTTAGCTGAGTATTGTTCTGTTGTACCACCCGTTTCACAAAACAGCTCCAGAATAGCCAAGTTGAATTTTATTTTTCAAGTTCATATTAAAAATAAACAGTTAATGAGTATTGAAAGTATCGATATGTAACATTAAAATTCAACTTAATATTTTTATGCAAAATTAATTTTTAAATAGAATGTAAAGGTAATCCATTATTAAACTACTTGCTCTACCTTTAAGCGATTCGTTGTTAACATAAATTGGCTTACCAATTTCGAATTTTTAAACATTTATTTTACATCGCGTCTATAAAGCGAGTGCCTAAATTAGTATTTACGGTTCACTTATTCGTATATTGATGAGGTACGAAAAGTTTTTGGAGTCCCTCCATTTTAAAATTTCTAATTATTTTTTCAGTGTAAACTAGTAATTTTGCTCAGTAGCTTTGAAGTTTTATTTGACCACTGATGAGGGCGTGTTATACAGGCCTAATTCGGGCAAAATTTATTTTTGGAAGATCTTGTAGTACAGTAGTGTGCTTTTACTGAATTCATCTGTCTGTGCATGTGCATTATAAAAATCCAAGATTTGTTATTGTTTTCAAATTTATTTGCATTTCACTACTCTACGTTTAAGTATATCAGTACTCTCCTGAATTAGTCAATCAAATTCCTGAATGTTGCTCATTTGTTGTTTTAGTTATGTGTGACGAATATTAATCCACGCCGCAATTTGGGATTGAATTAAAAACAATTTAATAATGAAACGTTATGGGATAATGTCAAAATAAGTGTTTTAATTGTATCCTTTGTTACGAAATAAGCAATGTGATGATTGCGGGTTTAAAGATATTGTTACCTAAACAATTTACTTTTAAGACAAAGCGTAGCTTGCTGATGAGACTGCAGTTCTTTATGTGATTAAAAAATGAAATATTCAAAGAATAGGTTGCAATTAAAACTTTAATCTGCCGCCTTAAGAACGTTTAAAATTTATTTGGGGCGCCAGAACGCCTTAAGTCTAAACAGAAACAAATACATGATTCTGCAGATAATACATACAGTTACAAGAAAACTATTCAAATAAAGCAAATAGCAAACATAGCAAGTTCAAATCGGTATAAATGCAAAGTAAATTCTTAACTGCCCTAACCTTGAGATTATTGACAACAATATGCAATTAAGTTCAAATCGGTGTAAATTCAATATAGACAAAGAATTGGCAACAATATGCAATTAAGTAAATCTAATTAAATGCAAAAACTGAATTTAAAGAAAAAAGAGAGAATTTAATATAAGCAGTAAAATTAGACAAAGTTTTCAGACGGAATAAGTACGTCGACGAAGTCTGTGTTGAATTACAAAGAAAAATTAGAAAATTGTGTTAGCGCTTCCCTAAAGTTTGTGTTGAATTGGCTAATTTCAACAAAGGGGTTTGATGGAGTAATGTTTGAAAGCGCTTGCAACACATATATATCTCACCAACCTATATATACTCGTAATCTTCTATATTAGTAAAATAAATTTTGTATACTCAGTCTACGATTACAATAAATGAAAGGGGTTAACCCCCAAATTGCTAAGTTCGAATGACTAATCTTAATTTAATTTTTATCTTACAAAAATAGCTAAATATCACAAATTGCATGAGTTAATATTTATTGGCAAATTGAATTTTAAAAATAAATTTCTATTGAAGAGCGTTTTATGTGCAAAAGATCATTATCACTGTCAAAAAGAAGTTTAAATGCTACTTTCTCTATCTAAAATTATTTTAAAAGAAATGTACACTAATTACTTATTGAATTTGTAGGATTAACTTAAAAGTTCATTAATTAAGAAATAAGTTGACTGTAAGTATGACGCAAGAATGTGGTAGGGTTTGTTCTTGTTGGTGTCTACTCCCTGAAAAGAAAATTAGAAATATCACGTACCAAAACGCAGTACCATAGTCTTGAAAATACTTCTTGACAGGAGCTGGTGTAACGATCTCTCCGCGGACGGGTCTCGGTATCCTCCTTGAATAGCCAGGGTACTGTTCCCAGAAATGTAATCGACTTCGCAAAATAAAAGGAAAAGGGAAAAAAGCCTAAAAAAAGAAACACAACAAACTTGAAGCAAACATAATTAGAATTTAAAAGACAAAAAGTAGCTAAAAGCAAATCTTACCACAGTTTAATTTTAATTAATGTTAATCCGCCAAAAGCGAAGAAAATATAACACACCAAATGTACCAAATGCGTAACTAGCTCAGTGGTCTAAACACCCTAATCCATCAATAGCAAAAAAAAGTTATTAAACGGTGAAGACCGAGTTTTCTTTTTCTGCAAAGCGAGAAAAAGATAAAAGTTTTAACAAGACCAAAAATACAACCGGATAAAGATTTATCGTAGAAAGTGGAATTAAAATGAATGTATTCTGCTAAAGCTGAACGTAGATAGAAGTAATAACGTGTCAAATCTTTTTTGTTTTAAAAAATTGAACTAGGCAAAGTCTAAGAATTTCTTTCCAGTGATACAAATTATAGTATAAACCCTGAGTGAGCAATTGAAGCACGATACGGGCAAAGTTAGAACTTTTAAAATGTCGCAAGCTGCAGAAAAAGACCAAATCACAGTATGTGAATCTAGATTTTTAAGTATTCATTTCGTCTTTGCAGCGTAGAAAAATATAATTTTACGTAATTTCTACGGCCACCCTTAAATACCGCATCTCAGTTGCCGACTGTTTGCTCTTCATACTGTCACTTAATAGGACCAAAGCTTCACACCCATTAGTCAGTATTGGCACGTATACAGTGTTAAATATCTTTGGCTTGATTTATATCTATAATAATGTATTTTTACTAAAACTTTTGCTTAAAGGCTGATAAAATTTGGAAACTTTGAATTATAACTTTGATTTCTGGTTATTTAAAATTTTTTCTTTGCAGCACTTCCATATTATTTAACGTTATATGATATCTTGCATTGTTGTACTGACTACCATAATATATCTTCATGTTATAACCTTAATATCCAGACTTCTATGCAGCTTTGCTACCAATTTACAAAACTCTGGCTCTTTTTATGCTTTAATTGCACCGCTTGGCTATTTCATCTATTAAATAGACAACTAACATATTTATTTGTAGCAAATCCTTGGGATTGTAGGTTATTTGTTCTACACAATAATGTTCCTTGTTCTAGATGCTTTTAATTGCCTTCAACAGATCCGATTCTACCCTTCTACTTCTAGCCTGTCCCAAATATCTTCTTTAGCTACGCTATCAAAAGCTGCCTTTAGATCCACAACGTTCAAGTACAATTTTTCATCGACACAATTAACAATTTGCTGACAACTGATTCTGTAGTAGTGGGCACTAACCAGCCACTTGGTATTTTCAATTGCTTTAGTGCTCCAGTTACTTTCAAAAAAGTTTTTTCAGTATTTCCTACTCTGTTTTTACCTTCTATAGTTAGCGTGTGTTTTATGGCATTTAACTACTGTTTCAAATATTGTTGCTATTTTTGTACTAGTTGTCTGTCTTTAATCAATAAATTATCGTGCTTGTCCTGCATACATTTAATTGCTTTGTTTTTGTTCTTTCTTAGTGTTTTTAGGATTCTATACAATAGTACAACAGAGTATCTAGAGTGACACATTCCCAAAGGCACATTTGTATCGAGCGTACACTATCGACTTGTTAGCTTTTTTTCTCTTTGGACCTTTTTGATTTGCTGGTGGTTTCTAGTTGGTGGTTAATAATTACCAGGCTGTTCCGTAGCTACTTTCTAAATGAATTTTTGAATTAATTGACCGAACATCTTTTGAGACAGTTTGACATCTATCTTTTGTTTCTTGCTTCGTTGCAATAACTGGACTTGATGGTAGTTGAATTCTTGATATGAATTTGGAACCTCTTTGACAAATAGTGACTTCTTCGGTTTTCTCCTACTTTTGATTGAATCTTTGAAACGAGTTTGATTTCAAAGCGTTCTTCAGTTGGACTAATATATTTTATATGGTACCCTAGAAGTGGATTCCTATCTAGCCTCTCAAGCAAAACGGAAATGAGCTCTTCTTAAGTGAAAGTATTTTAATTTCAATTTGAATCTTGGATGCAGATTCGTACTTCGTTGATGATGTGATTGTTGTATGTTATCGCAGCTATTGAGGCGTTGAAACAGTACGGTTATTTGAATCTTCTACATCTTCTAAATTCTTATTCCCACCAATGTTTGAAACTTTTTAATCAGCAGCGAACGAGATTGCTTCATCGTGTCTCTTTCACAAGCAACTTATTGAGTTGCTTTGCGACTGTACTCCCTTTTCTTGTGTTGGTGAATATTGTGATGTACTAATGAGAAGTGATGGAGAAGAAAATGCGTTAGCATCTTCTCCTTTCTTCAGTTGAAGGAAAATTATTTTCATTAGAATGCGCGGTGCGAAGTTAAAATCTCGTAGACGAACTTAAACCATACAGATCTTTAGGAAAATCGATTCAATACTTTTCTGCAAATAAAACACAAGGTTTATTTTACTTTCTTAGTTGCGAAACTCTTAAAATGCTAAAAAAACAGCGAAAGAAGACACACTGTGTGCTTTCTAACAAAACATTATTGCTTAGCATAATGGGTTAGTGGATTAAAACTTGTTCACAACGAGCAGAATAGAGAATGAACTTCAAACAACTTCTTAATTGAGTGGATAAGTTATGTTAAAAAAAACACCAATTGTTATTGAATAATTAATTAATTATTATGAAAGTAGGTATGGATTTACTTCATAATGTAAACGTTTTAAGTAAGACGCAATTCCGATCAAGTTATAACACAAAAGTTATTTTTCTTGTGTGAAATCGAATATTAATAATTTAGCGAGAAATAAAAGAAAACCTTGTTATGTTATAACTGCGTAACAAACTTTGACATTTAAAGTTATAAAGATTGCTGTTGTTCTTTATAAAAATCTTCCTTGCTTTAACATTCAAATGCACTCTAGAAGTTTTTATTGTTTACGATACATTAAATATAATAGGATTTCTAATTAATTTTGTACAAGTATTCAAAGAAAGCAAATCCGACAAGAACATAAGAACACATTACTTTCGTGTTCATCAAGTGGAATTTTAATATTAACTGTTTTTGAATTACAAAATTACATAAATGAAAATTTTTTACTTAAAATTCATGCTATAGTAATATTCGTGTTGAAGATACTTGAAAAACAGTTTCTATTTTCTTGCTTCGTTTCGGCTTGTACAATCTCTTGCTGATCCTCTTCGTAATGCTTATATTCAGTCTCAGTTTTGAATTGCTACTCAATTTACCTTGTTTCGTATTTTTCGTGACAACTAAATGACATACCTACTCAAATTTTATTGTTCTACAAATAAGGTGTTCTGCACATTTTCCCGTATTATTCGATTATTTGGTTGACAGAAGTCGTTTATTTGCTAACACATCTTCCAGCGAAATATTTTCAGGGTTTCTCGTAGTCATTGTGTATATACGCCTATAGGGTAGTTCGTTTATGAAAGTTTACGTTTTCTTAGCGTGTCGTAATAATTTTATTTAAGGGTGTAATTTGAATGGGTTGCGCCTTTCAGTTCCTTTCAGCGTCAAAATTCCGGTCTAATTTGCGAGGTTTACATGTCATCACCTTGAACAGCTTCGCATTATATAAAAAAATCTACCTCGCGGCTTGGAGTTTTAAATATTCTAAATGCTTTGTATACCTAACCTTTATAAAACATTTTAATGTTATATTTGTATGATATGTGAGCGTATAATGAAATTTCGTGATATATATACCCTGCTTACATCTCAAATATCATATGTATACTATTCGTTTATGCAAGTCTATTTTCAAAAGGGCCAAAGAAAACTTATATAGAAAATAAAGCCACTACTAACTTAACTGCAGCAGTTTTATTAGCCATCACATTAATTAATGACTTTTAAAATGATGTACTATAACTTTGGCAACTAAAAGCACTTTTTAGAAAGTTTTGTGTTAGGCGGCCTTGAATTAGGTACATAATTAGAATTTACAGGACCCACATAAAAAGATTTATGCTTATTTAGAATTTACATTTTTGGGAAACAGTTTTTGTGGTATAATTTATTTTCATATATCTTCCCACGGTAAAACACCCACACCTTGAAAAATTACCAAAAAGAAGAATGTATGGTAACATAAATAAAAAACAAGCTAAAAACACTAATTAATAAACAAACGAAGGCTCGTATCCAACTTGTGCATTAAAAAAAATAAAGCAAAAATTTTTAGAAGTACATAAAAAAGATAATCGATATTGCTTTAAATTTAAAGAGTATTTATGAGAGTCAATTATATCCAATAAAGGACGGGATGCCGCTGAATCAAAATTGGAAATACTGAGGTAATCGGTACGAAAAACAATACAAATGTAATGGGTCATTCCGACTCTGACTTTCTCAAAACAGCAAAAAATGTTTCTTTGATCAGTTTTGTGAAAAAAATTTTCTTCGATATTTTTCCAAAAGTCTATCTTTAAACGTTAATATCTCGAGAACGCTTAGACGATCAGTAATACAATATTTTTACCCGCACGGTCAATAAGTTGCCATCAGTACATCAGTATTTAATCAGCTTTTGCTTTGCAGTTCGGTTTTTCCATCGTCTGTATAGATAATTATTGCCTTTGTAAAGAAATAAATAATAAATAAAAAGCTTGTCTTGCTATTGTTTTATCATTCCTGTGGTGTCGGCCCAGTGCTAGGTCTGGTTGAAGACTCCCAACACCAACAGGCCAAGGTAATTAAGGATGATTTTTGAGAGAATAGAATAATTTTGTTCTGCAATACTTCAAATCTGCTGACGAGTAGTATCCCAAAAGCATTTTCAACTACTCTTCGTGCTCACGATAATCTATAGTTGAAAATTCAAATATCTGGAGTAAACGCTATACGTTGTTGGTGTTGGTGATGGTGCATTTATTATCACTGACTTTTAATGTAAAGTACCCAGTTTACCATCAAAAAGAATATCATTAATACCCTTTTGGGCTAAAAGTCTTTGTCAGGAGTCTAAGTTTTTTAATTTATTCATCCAGACTTTTGCGATAGGGTATTCTTCTCCGGCATCCTCCTCAGAGAAATATTTGCACGTTAGTGCCAGTAGTTTTTTGTTTCTGGGCAACTTTGGCTGTTTTAAGGCTTTTTAAGAATGGGAAGCTGTTACGTCAAAATTTGGATCTAAATGGCAATCTTGCAATTGTATTGAAGTTGTTGACGGAAAACACAGAAATTAAAAAATCAGAAAATTCTGGTTCGAGATACTACAATTATCAAGGAACTTGTAGTATAGTACTGATGACCATTGGGGATAAACGGTAAAGTTTCCTATGTCGGAGTTATTTTCAATACAACATTTTGGGAACTTTTGGAAAAAAATTCTTTAAATATTCTACCACCTTCATACCTACCGAATATAAATGAAACTTTTCCATACGTATTCGTAGCAGATGATGCTTTTCAGTTAGGAGAACATTCATGAAACCCTACAGTCGTGTAGCGTTTACTCCAGATATTTGAATTTTCAACTATAGATTATCGTGAGCACGAAGAATAGTTGAAAATGCTTTTGGGATACTACTCGTCAGCAGATTTGAAGTATTTCAGAACAAAATTATTCTATTCTCTCAAAAATCGACTTTAATTACTTTGGCCTGTTGTTATTTACATAACTTTTTAATAAAGAAGGCAAAATATGGATGAAGCGCATACACTCACTCCACTGCAACGAGGAGCATACAGAAATGCCTCAAGATTGGTTAAGGATATTAGAAATCGTTTCAAGAATTACTTTAACAGTGCGTCATGGCAAGATGATGCAATCAACGCTTGAATATATTATTTGGTAATAAATTAAATTTAAAAAGACTATTTTAAAAATGTTAACTCTTTTCTAAAATTGCTACTTATTGAACTAATTTGTTTCTTCAAGTCATTCACAGTCGCGTTTTTATTTATTCTTTTATACACTTTCAACAACTACTCACAGATGCTTTTTCTTTTATCCCGGTCACTATACTCTTTTAACGACGAGTTCCATAGCAATGGTAAATCTCGATACGCCGAAATAAAATCTGACATTAATTTTTACTTATTTACATCTTCTTCCTCGTCGTGCTCTGTACTGATAAGATACTGTCTGTACGCCCCTCACACGATTATTATTTCATCAGTATATTGACCATGCCCACAAATATTTTCATAGTCCCGAAACTATATCAGACAATCAGTAATACTGTCAATATTACCAGTTTTGCTGATCCTCTGAGGACCTCTTTTGAGAGATAATCTGAAAATTAATCAAGTAAAATGATAGAAGCTAAAAAACATTTTGACCAGCCCCTGCATATCTCTTTCTCATACTTTAATGGTTTTCCATTGGCACCAAAAAGAGGTCTAGTCGCATACTATATCCACAAAACGTTTCAAAATAAGCTCCAGATCTGCCTAAAAATACAAACCATTGGTCAACGTATGAGAACGTCTGTTAGTTAGGTTTTAGCATACATCAGAATTTCTAAAAGACCAGAAGCCGTTCTCTTTTAACTTCTAGTGAAACTTGAAACGTTTTCTGAGTTCCTTAAATTGGATGGAAGACTGCATTTAATTAATCTTGAATTTGTACCTCATCTTCATCGGGTGTCTTTCGCTATTAGTGGTTTTGAACAGATAAAAAAAAATTTAAATAATATCAGGAGACTTGCTTACCATAAATCTAACTTATCTGTATATGAGTCTTTGTATATACTTACTGTTTACATTAGAAAGCTGTCTAAATTGCCTGCCACATCTTATTTCAATAGTTGCTTTGATATTGAAATTGAGAGAGTTACGTTACATCTAGCTGAGTCATTGGGAATGGGATTCTCACTAACGAGTTGTACATCATCGTCGTTTAAATTAATGACTCTGTTAAACTACTTTATGAAATGAGTCAGAATTCTATTGATGCTACCACCTCTTCTTTTGGAAACTTCCCGCTGTTGAATCTTCTTCAAATCAATCCAGATTTGGATCTGACATTTGACAACTACTAGGTATATTGCTCCAAGTAGATGACGGATACTATGAATAAATGAAAAATCATTCTGGTGAATTCTGCAAACATTAAAATATTGACTGCAATATTACTTAAAGACGAAGAGACAAGTCCATTGTGTTAGGACTTACAGAGACGCATCATGAATATTGATTTTCTTGCCTTGTCATTTCTGATAATAATTTTAATCGCCTAACATAAATGAAAAGACAAAAATTCTTTGAAAAAGACATAAGACAAAGCTATTCAAAAGAAAATCTTGCTCACTTGCATCCCATTTCTGTAGTGTTTCTAATGTTTGAATTTTTAAATAAAGGAAAGTCCTTTATCCTTTTATATTTTAAAATGTAATTTTCAAAGTATATTTTAAAAATGGTTCGTTTTCTTAGTTGACAATTTTAATTCCTCTCAAGGTTCTCACTAGGGAAATCTTTCAAAGTAAAAGTCGTCAACCAGGAGTTGTTTATTATATTTATTGCTCTTAAGAAAAGAGGCGTTTTGAATTAGTAAGCGTAGAAACTTCGAGAAATTATAGAAGAGTTTGTCTTCAGCGAATATTTGTTTTTCTAGTAGCAAACACGTCCTGCGCAGATGTTGCATGTAGTCCAGCTGGTTCCTATTGCTTCCGTTGATGTGGAATTTCACCCGTTGAAGCTTCAAATGTGACACAATAATTAATTATTCAGTTTCAAGATTATGTCTTGGTGAAATGTAAATAAGTTTAAGAAACCAATTAACCAGTCAGTTTCGTGCACGTTGCGGAAACAAAAAACTAAAATTTCTTGCAATACTATTACTACCTTTGTTACGTCCAGTTTTAACAGAAACGCTTTTAGTTTTTAGAATAATTGTTATATTCAAATAATTCATTACAAATATTTACAAATAGGTCATTTATCTCATCTGTTATTCAGTTTTAAAATTTGTTCGCCTGATAATAAGCATATTTTGTTTAACACAATTTATCTAATGGAAAAGTCTTTTCTTTTTATTGGTTGTTTTGTTTTTAAATTTTTAAACTCTCTGTTTTTTGCTTTGTCTTTATTAGACACATAAAAGAAAAACAGATTGGGAGGTGGTGGTAACAAGAAATAAAAAAAACACTAAGGATAGGGCGTTCTGGTGAGGACTATCAGAGAAGTAAATAGTTGAAGTGAGTTTTGTGCTGGCTTGATTTCCCTGAAGACAGGAAAATATTTAGTAATAATATTTCAACGTACTGCTGACTTCTTTCACCAAAAGAGCGTCACCCACGTGTTGATTTTGCCCTGTAAAGTCAAAGGTGACCTTCATCTTATTGTACCTTCTAGGTTTGATTTGACTTAAATAAGTTTTGTGTGTGCTACGGAAACAAACGCTCTAAGATTTCTTGCCATACTATTTATTACTTTGTTAAAAGTATTCTTTGTAATTCTTACTTCTTCTTTCGGAAGCAGTAAGGTAGGGGAAACCCGGGCATAGTGGATACCCCGGAGCTGGAGTAAAAATAAAAAAGCTGGAGAAGACTGGTTGCAAAGATTTTTGTCACGACATACCAACTTGACGCTAAGAACTCCAGAATCAACGTCTGTTGCGAGGGCGAAAGGATTTAATCGCCGCGAAGTGTGCCATTTTTATGAAAATCTTGAATCTGCTATTGAGAAAAATAACATCGAAGCCTCCAGGTTGTACAATATGGACGAAACCGGGATATCAACGACCTCCAACAAGCCTCCAAAGGTTCTCTCAGTAAAGGGGAAAAGACAAGTTGGTATGATTGCAAGTGCAGAACGCGGCCAATTCACAACCGTCATCGGGTGCTGTAATGCAGCTGGTAGTTTCTTCCACCTTTCCTAATTCTTGCAAGAAATACTCTAGCTGAAGCTTTGCACCCACTGGAAAGAATTGATTTACCTGAGTCCGTTATTGAAGCTTCACCTTCAACTGAATCTCATGATCAACCACTTTCATTGACAAATGCCACTCTACAATCTGATTCCATAATAAACCCTACTCAAGAAGAAAATTCACCTATTTTAGAATCCATCAATCCTTTAACTGTTTCATCGCCAGATGAAGTTGAAAGTCGTGAATTTCTAGGTCGTTCTCAGTCTTAAGACGATGTTGCCATTGAAGACCGTCCTTCCACTTCTACGGGGTTTGAAACTACAAAAGAAACCCAAAGCAATGATGTTCCCGCCGTTTCACCCGAACCTGGAACGTGAAAAACCTACTATAGTCCTTCAGTTTTAAGACCTATTCCTCAGCCTGCTAAACCAATAACAACACGTAAACGAAAGTTGCAAAGGTCTTCAATACTGACAAGTACACCTGTAAAGGAAGAGCAGAAACAAAAATTTGAAAAAGCAAGAAAGACTGCTATGAAGTCACTAGATGACGTTCCGAATAAAGCTTCTCAGAACACTGCTAAAGCTAATAAGAAGACTGTAAAACCAAAAATTTCTGCTAAAAAACCTAAAAAGACTGCAAAAGAAAATAAAAAGCAGAAGAAAATTGTAAAATTCCACAACGTCGACTGCATTTTTTGTGGTGAAATACATATTGAAGAAGATGGACAACCAACGAAAAACTGGATACAATGTAATCTTTGTACTCGTGGTGTCACGAAGAGTGTTCATCTATCGAAGGCAGTGATGAGTTTGTTTGTGATAACTGCAATAATTAGATATCTATCAAAAAATGTTGTTTTTAATATGTTCTTCTATTTTTCATTGTTTATTACTTTCGTTTCATGCCAAATTTTACTGTTATTCGCTTTGCCCTGGTACCATATCCACTTTACCCGGGGTCTCGGGCAAAGTGGATAGTTAGCCATTTTTGTAAACTTGGCTTATAACTAATAATTAAATTAGTATTAAGGGGAAATGTTATATAATCCTGTAAGTCCTTTAAATAAAGAATAATTATAAATATTTGTTTCAATTTTTCCAGTTATAACTAAACGACAATAACAAAAAATAGCTAAAGGTATTCACTTTGCCCGGGTTTCCCCTAGACCCATTTGCACCATCCACGTTTGTAAATTCTTGTAGCAAACTTGGTGAATGCTATCGTTAAGAAACTCTTCTTCCTAGATATCTAGAGCTTTTATTTTATTCTTTGTGTTTACATTTATGGCATATTCTTTTTTCTTCTGATAGGTGGGAACTTTGATAAATTATAGGAAGATTCGTCTGCGGATGCAATACTGCACGAAGGCTTCAGAGGTAACGCAATAATTGTTATTTACTCTTGAGCTTGTGTTTCGACGTAATAATCATTTGGTGAAGTGCAGATAAAAGGATCATTAAATAAGTTTCGTGCGCGTTGCGGAAACAAAGAACTAACATTTCTAAGGAAACTTTATAACCTTTTTAAAAATCTATAGAATCTTGACGATTTCTACGTTTCTATTCGGGAGTATCAAGGTACTAGACAAACTAAATTACTTATTATATAGTTTTTTGTCGGTCAAGACATCCAGATTTGTAGCTTCTATAATTGGCACCCATAAATTTGTCCCACTCATTATTGTAGGTCATTGAACTCTATTGTGCCACCATTTTCAAACCATTCTCAATCCCCACCACTTTTGAGCTAATGTACAGGTAGGCTTTAATTATCTTACGGGTTTATCGTTTGTAGCTATGTCTAAAAATTCCGTGTTGACGGTGACACGTTAATTATGTAAAAATTGATTGCAAAATACTAACTCGTGTAGGAATACGAAGTAATAATTAATGCAGTGACGTACCTTCAACAAGCGTAGTCGATAAAACTGTTAAGAAACTTTGGTACTGTGGAAAATGGTATGTTACCAGTTTTGAAAGTATACCAAAATGTACTAACTTTTTAATCCGTTTCGTATTCAAAAATATTTATTAAAAAATAAAAATTCTTGAACTTGAGATGTAAAGCAAAAGTTGATTGCAAAATTACTTATTTATCTTTTATAGTAAGAGATTTGAACTTTATCGTTTCAAAGAGTAAATTTTAGGAGTAATGTTATCTTGCTTGTTACACCAGAATGTTATCGAAGAAAACGTATATTTTTTATTGCACGATTTAAGCTACAATATTATTCTGGAGTTTGTTTTATTTTAGATATTTGTGAATATTGTTAGTTTTATGTTACTGCTTTTACGGTCGTATTAAAATCACATAATAAAATTTTGAAACTCGTAACTTTTAAAATTATAACCTAATTTCCTGGAAGTTTATAACAAATACCAATATATCTAAAAATTTATAACAACAATAATTCATCCGGTTTTAGTTCAAGTTAGTGGTGGCACAACCAACGCAGTGTCGCTTTAGGTAACAGCTACTTATTAGCTTATTAATCACAGCTAATATCGTTGGTGGGTCGAATCATGCGACCGTACTTGGTACGAGATTCGCAGAGCATAGGCCCAAAATGATCCAATCATATAACCGTCAAGTTGCTATCACACGATGCCAAGAGGGCTATTATCTAAATACGCGTTTATAATCTACGATTCAGTGCCAGCGTGACAATGTATTTGTTTCGCAGTATTTGTTCAAGTGGAATTGTTTTCGGTGACATTTGTCACTTAAATAAATTTTGTCCATTTACACCCACGTTATGTATGATTTTACCTTTCCCGACCCTCCCTTTCGAGTATAATTCGGTTTTTGTGTTAAATTATCTGAAAGATTCAGGAATGTCCAAGAAATATTTTCATAGTGTTTCGTTTACGCTATTCAACAGTTTCAGGTTTAGAATTAGATAAGAACGGAATATCATAAAATACATTTCACTTCGGAATTCGAAAGAGTATATTTCTTCAACACTTCATGAAAGTATTAATGGTACCAGGGGTAATCTGAAATCTCGAAACTGATGAAAACGATACCGTCAAAGGAGTAAAAGGGTAGGTGAGGAAATGAAACTTTCTACGCGGCGTGGAAACCCTATAACGTATAAAGCGGTTAGAAGCGAGGGTAGGGCTTCCCTTGTCTTATTGTCGGGCAGTGCAGCGGCTCCTATCAGTGACCGTAGGTCGCATCACCAATTCAGTACCAAATACGAGGGCAACATTGATCTCACCACCACAATTCTGCATCATTCATGTCGCCTCCCAGACGGACGTCTGTTCTTACATTTAATACCTTTTTACCTACTTGCACAGTATTGTTAGCGCTCGAGTTGTTTGCCGCTTATTTTCATCAATTAATGCGGCACACATAGCCGATAGTAGACGAACGGAAATGTGTTTTAGTTAGAAGCAGGTAGTATAATTAACAAAGGGAAGACAATAGAAGCCCGCATCGGATAGGTCGTTATTATTAACGCATGCACCAAAGGACAACCTGCAGGGTCGTGCCACTGGCGCAATATAATTATTAGGCTGCATCACATCATCATATTCTGGATACGACAAAAGCTGTGACCCATTTATCTATCGGATCCTTTACCCTACAGAACTTTGAACGGGGCTTCGTTTACTTTATCTGATCTCAACATTTAACTAACGCAACGTTAATTTCACTATATTAATTACGTTCCGGAGCAAAAAGAAATGACCCGATTCGTTATTCAAATATATTTTCTACATCCCATCTGAAGAAGTAATTAATCGTTTCGAACTAATTGATCCGTTCCGACATTATAACTGAAATTTTTTCATCGATTACAAATTATGGGGATGTTGTGCTTAGCAAAAGTGCGAATCGCATTCCGATTACCAACAAATTGTAAGTCGAAAACATTTTTCGTACGACGAACTGATGACTGTCGAGTTTATTTTCGAATTTAACCGACGAGAGTGGTAAAATAACATTTCATAACTGATGAAAGATCAAGTTGTGAGCTTAATTGCCGTTATATAAAGTTCCAAATACAGCACGAGCGGATGTTTTAGTTATTGCCTAGAGAAACGTTGTAAAGACGGTGCCCTAAAACGAATTACCATAAAAGCAAGGGCGTTATAGTCGGGTTACAAACATGTGTATAAATCCAGAACCGGTGTATAGTTTCATTTATACTTAAGATGAGACGGCTTTACCGTTCATCCACCGCCATCGTCATCGCCGCCGTCTCTGCCGCCAACTGGTAATTAGTGTCGCTGTCTGTGACAGTTCTGCTGCTAGTTTACTTTACTAAGATTAAGCACTTAGGCCTATATCACCGTCCGCGTATGTCTTTTGCCTGCCAATTTACATACAATCACTTAAAATGTTTCTGCATTTAAGATAAATCGGTTTCGTTCCGGATCCTAGTCGATCCATTTGTCCAACAGTCAGTAGTATACGTATACCTACAGGATATTTTAAATTTAAAAGATCTGATTTTTATTACTATGTAGATACGGTAAAGGCAGTTTTTTTATCTGAAATTTCCGGTTAATCGCGAGCATGCCTGCTAGGTTGTAGGCTCATAAATTGAGAAAGCTCGGAATTCTGCGTTTTATACCCTTCGGATTTTTTTCTTTTTCTTAGAGGAATTTTGAATTATCGTGAAGCGCGTGCCTTTCGTCAATTCTTGTCCTTAAATTTTTGCGCCGCTCTATCGATTACGTATTCCCCGTTACTATGTAATTATTGCAAACGCCCGTTCGAACGGGAGAATATTGCATTTTAACTGGCGGACGTTCTCTCTATCCGTCGATTTCCCGGCAGCGTTTAATTTATTTACAAATGACGCGTAAACCAAGCAACCGTGTTTGTCCACTGGGAATTTACATGTAGGTTATCGTCGAAGTAGTTATTAACAACAACTACCGTACATAAATAGAGAGTGTGTCAGCAGGGGTAGTTCGATGGGGCGTTCGGTGATAACGGTAGATGCTAGCGAAAGCATTATCGGGGTTGAATTGTTGACGGAGAACTGCCCAATCATTGTGATATATTGGTAGTAATTCATTTGAAAATTACGTACATCCGTCGTTTACAGGAAAATACTCATCCACGTTAGTGGGCAAACGGCAAAAAGGGTTGAAATCTAAGTGGGATTTTCGAGTGTTGTTAGCCATATGAGAGCAGCTTCGGTTAATACGCCGGAAATTCGGTACTTTGCGAAACAATAGAAAATTGAGAGATGTTTCGCGCAAATAAATACTTAGAGTAAAATGAAACTTAATTTACTCCTAACGATTTGCTTTTTATGTACAGATTGAGCTATTTATTTTCCGAGAGGAAAGAACAATTGAAAAAAAGTTTTAATAAAGGTTGTTTCCTTGTTTGAAACATTAATTTCGAATTTAAATGTAAAATTTTGAGGCTTTCTATCTTCTCGTTTTATATTTTATTTCAATTATTTGGTGCATTACTTTCAAAAAGTTTTAAAGAAGTTTGTATTACGTCTTCTATTTTTTGCCGTATTAAGAGGGAAATTCCTTAATTATAAACGTTCGGGATCTTACACTAGTTTAGAATATTTCGTCGAAACGATTCCCAAACTTTCCCGAGAAATAAATAATGGCAAGAGAAACATACAGATGTGAAAAATCGTAAGAGTCGATTCACTGTGGAACAAAAGGTTTGTGTATCATTTCAACAATGAGATAGCCAAGAAAAACTATTTCTAAATTTGCTTTTATTCGTCTTTTCAACTGACACTAAGGAATATTTTTGCTTTTGTTGCCGCTAGATATAGATTAATGTGCTTATGACAAGCAATATCATAAGAGGGTAAGTCGTTCGAAAGATAAGGGAGTTGATTAGGCGGGCTTTGGTTTAAGCGCGGAGTGTTTGTTTTTGGGTTCCGATTTTAGTGAATCAAAATACAGGCTTTATGGCATAAAGTGGGGTCTGGGAAAGAGATTCGGATAGAGATTCGAGTCTTTTGGACGTGGGGCGGCTTCCTGATGGAGGTCGATACCCAAACATGAAAGCCGCCTAGTTGAGCGCGCACTCAGATGAGAGCGCTTACGTCGGGACGCGCTCTCTAACGGCGGCGTCGCGACGTCCAGTCAGTGTTGCGAGACCCGCCGCCTTTCAGCCAGCTGCCTGCACATCACTCTTACCCGCCGTAGTTTAAAACGATTTGTCGTAAAACTTTGCTATTAGAAATCTCGGTGCTCGTGGTACATCGAGGACACGCGATTAACACTATTAATATTTAATAATAGGTGATCGCGAATTTGTTCTTAAATTGTTTTTCTTTCCAAAATAAATTCTTGAATTGTAATTAAAATATTATTTCTTTGACGTGCGGGGCAGTTCGTGTTATACGAACCCCTAGCTCTGACAACTTTCCCTCCTTTCTAAAAAAAGTTGTTGGTTTGGCATTAGTTATGAAAATCAAACATTGAAATTTTGCACCGTGATTTATAAGGCAGGCGTGGCAAGTTCCGGTCTCTAATAGTGGTTGGCGACGGACACGGAACGAACTGCGTGCTCCTATTTATTGCTTTACTACTTTTTATCTTTATTTTTAATTATATGCACCTTATGGGTGGGTGGTGAATGGTGAGTGTACGTAGTACATGGGCGAATAGCCGGCTTCTTCGATGGGGGTCCGCGTGGTAAGATGCCTGTTGGTCGTAGCCGCGGCGTTTATTAGTACAGGTAATGTTTGTTAATTGTATTGTGCTCTTGTTTACTCTTAAGAAAACAAAGGAAATCTGGCATGTTTATTAAAAGACACCGGCGAGTTGTTGCGATTATTATTTTCCCCTTTTTCATTTGTACATGTCACATGTATACTTCTGAAAAAGGAAATGTTATATTTCTCAGGACGTCGAAAACGTTCCGCACATCTGTAAAAGTTTACTCCTATAACGAACCATTAGCAGAATGTCGGCTCTTGTTTTTCACCGATTCGGAACAGTAAAGCGACACACGCTTACGTCTAATTTGGTCAGCTCGTGTGTTTCTTATCTTAGACAAATTTTCCATTAGAACGTCCAGTATATCACTATATTTATTATACAACTTCGTGACACCAGTTGGTAGACGCATCATTTATTAGCAAATTTGTTCTGGTTTAGACGCATTAGCTTGTCAGCAGCAGGAACTATACGAGCCTGAATACGAATTGTGTTGTAATACAAAATCCAAACATCATCTATCAAAGCATCGACGATAAGTTTTGCTAATCAACAAAAAGAATACGGTATTATCTTTCGGAATCGAAAATGCCATTTGAATATATAATTTGAAATCGCAAAATTGTTTGGTCGAAAATCTTTCAGCCTAAAGGGAATAAAACTCCTGACGCATTAGTAAAAATAATTTCGCGGAGCTGTATATTAAATGCAAAGTTATACCCTTCTGTTTACTTACGATTTTCAATCTAAAATCTAAAGTTCAAGAGGAAAACAAACTTTGTTTGAACTGTTAAATTTTTTTAATTACTTTACGAGGTTTTTTGAATCGAATAATGGCAATAATACTTTAATGCGTCCAATTTAACGCTTTTAACCATTGAAAGAAAATAAACTCATCGATCGCTTCGTATTTTTGAATGCAAGTTTATAAAACTTTTTCGTACAATATAAATAATAGGGTTTCCTTATTTTTAGAACAGAAAATCGACCCAGTAAACTACCTTCGCCGAACTTTTTACGAGGGAAACACTTGATAAATTGTTCACGATTAGTTTTTAATACGATTCCATCGGTTGTTGACTTTCTAAAACGCTTTCATATTTTATTAAACAAAATAATTGCGAAATTTTTACAACGAGTCACTTTAAAGAACGAACTTCTTCGCACGCTGCTGTGGAAATGGGTTTTCAGTAAACTATAAAATTCGATCCCAAGCAGCCCGATCCCTCGCGGATGCTTACGATTTATTTAGAGCAGTAGATCAGTGGTAAGATCTAAGGAGGGACAAACTACACTCTTTTAGATTTCCTTAGTGCACAATCGAGGTACAAGAGAAGTTCTATAAACTAAGCAAGCAATCCAACCCCACGGAATAATAGGCATTGTATGGAAAAGGCGTTTCCGTCTTTTCTTTTTTAAATAATAAATAGTTTTGTTAAAAAGCAAAACTCTCTCAGGCTTGCAGATAATTAGAAGTGATTGCACTTTTATCGTTTAGATATTTTTACAGCTATAACACATTTGGCAGCTGTAAAATTGTTCCTGGAACATTAACTTTTGTTTTTAATATCTACTACATGGAAAGGCAACGTAAAAATTAAGTAGTATAGTAATTCTGTATTGTTTGCACAAAACATTAGCGATGTAAGTTTTCTGGAGAATTTTACTCGTGGGAACTTTTCTGGAATATTCTCGCTTCCGGAGAATGTCCCTCGAGGCGCATTGTTAGTTGTTGCAGAAAAATCTTGAAGTAAAGGCTCGAATTAAACAATTTTTAATTTTTTTAATACTCGAAAACTTGCAGAATTTGTTTAAAATTTCTTCTTTTACTTTTAACGTTATTCAACTTTTGTTTTGTGCCGCAATTTAGTGTTCACGACGAAACCTGTTCTTCGTGTCGAATTGAGACCTGCGTTCTAAATAAATAATCATCAATGTTTTCTGTTGCAAATAGTTTCACCCTAGAGTACAATTTAATATCGGGAATATCTTTTCTCCAACAGAACAATATTGAAACTTATTTTTACGTGTTCCTCGATAATTCAAGAGGGAAAGTTTTAAGAATTTAAACGTTTGGGACTAAAAATTTTATAAGGGTTTTTCCATGCAGAGTTGGAAGATGTATATTTAAGTAAACAAGACTAGAATTCTTGGTATTAATGCAAATAATGACAACAGTGGAAGATAAAGAGAGACAGATTATAAAGTTACCAGAGGCTACTTTAAAGAGGCATTAAAATGCGTTAACAGTAAAAACTAAAGTTTGAAAAATCATATTGAAATTGTAAGGAACAGCAGGTGTAGAAGATTTATAAACTTGGATTGGCGACTTACGATGTTTCGATAAAATAAATCATGAAGAGGACAGAGGAAGTACCACTTTAGTTTGCAAAGTTTTTCTCCATAAAAAATGGTACTAACCTACAATACCTGAAATGATGAATTCAGAAAGATTGACAGTAAAAAAGAAACATCCTATAATGAATAGTTTATTATTCAGATACAGTAATAAAAAACAGGATCCTATAGTGGAATGCAAACAAATCGTGGATAACTCAATATATATAAAACAAAGATTGCGAGCTGAAAATGCGCAACGGCAAATATAAATGGGTGGGGGGCGGAGCTTGTAACTTGAACGTTATCACATCTTTGTTTAAAATCTACCCTCCATGCTAATCTGCGCATCTCGCGGTTTCTGTTGTATTCGTTAAGCTTTACTTACGTTAGATGTGATTTTATATTATCAAAGACGCAAAATCTCATTAAGCTAGTAAATGCATTTACATAATTAACAATTGTCACAAGAGAAAGAAAATAAGTGACTGTAATTTGTTTTTATTGGTATGTTCGGTGGACAGATCGAGCTTAACCAATGACTTATTACCTCTCGATCTAACATAAGTACTTGAAACCAAAATCTAAAAAGAGCATCTAAGTGAGTTACATCAGTCTGTTGGATACCAAAAAAAGAATGCAAAATTTACAAATTCAGACTTTCAGTAGAAAGTGCCCTTTTCCGGAAGGCAAGAAGGTATAACATAATTTTCCAAGCGACACAAATAATAATAGTTTCTAATAAGACGATAGTTTTTGATTTATTTTGTTTGAGCTCACTATGTAAACACTTCGATGCTTCAAACACGAGCAAAAGAAACTGTTATTGGTACACAGTCTGGAACGATGTAATGTTAGAAAATGCAATAAATTGTAACACTTGACATTTTATCGAGTTTTACGGTAAAAGATTGCTAATACCGTTCAGTGTCTCCTCGCTACCTTTGTTTTATCAATATAAAATTGACTATGGCATTGTTGTTTATGTTGAGGCTGGTAAAACAAAATGGTACCTATTAGCTAATATAGACCTTAAAAAAGCTATTTATAGAAGAAAATATTTACATTTACGAATTCTATCGGAAACATTTTGATGATGTCATACGTCGACAGAAATTGTAGAATGGCGCTCAAGGAGCACCTTAAAAAGGTACCTTGAAAACTAGAGCATTTATGGTTATTAAAATAAAAATTTGTCCCGCCAGAGCTGAGTTGGCCAACAGAAATCTAAACAGAAAATTTAGTTTTGACTTTCTAATTGTAAGATGATTCCACATGTTTTGTCGTTTCAGCCCTGGAGGTCAAAGGCCTTTTCCATGTTGAAATTTAATTTTTTTAACTGGAGAGATATTATGTACACTCATCTGTTGGTCACATAAAAAAAATCATCAAAGCTTGTATTTAGTATTTTGAAGGAGTAGAAGAAGTTAAAGAAGCAAAATATTTCTGATTATGGCAACCACGACAAATAACAATCAAAACTT